>VUQI01040578.1:29237-58278 GCA_015106735.1 Paratilapia polleni | reverse complement strand
AGCACTTGGCAACAGTGGGAAGGAAAAACTCCCTTTTAACAGGAAGAAACCTCCGGCAGAACCAGGCTCAGGGAGGGGCAGCCATCTGCTGCGACCGGTTGGGGGTGAGGGGAAACAGAAGAGAGCAGAGGGAGACAGGACAAAAGACACACCTATGGGAGAGAGACAGAGTTTAATAATAACTAATGATTAAATGCAAATGGTGTATAAACACATGGAGAGTGAAAGGAAGTGAGGAAGAGGAAGTGCTCAGTGCATCATGGGAAGCCCCCAGCAGCCTAAGCCTATTGCAGCTTAACTAAGGGATGGTTCAGGGTCACCTGATCCAGCCCTAACTATAAGCTCTATCACAAAGGAAAGTTTTAAGCCTAATCTTAAAAGCAGAGAGGGTGTCTGTCTCCCGAAACTGGGAGCTGGTTCCACAGGAGAGGGGCCTGAAAGCTGAAGGCTCTGCCTCCCATTCTACTTCTAAATGCCCTAGGAACCACAAGTAAGCCTGCAGTCTGAGAGCCAAGTGCTCTATTGGGATAATATGGTACTATGAGTATTTATTATTCACAGTAGCTGTCTGGTAGGGAGTTGTCATCTTGGAGCTGAATTCAACAGCTAGTGAGTTTGAGCTTTTATGGAGGAGAAAAGTGCGCCACTGTAAAAGAAAAACTGATTTATACCACAAGGGGGAAAAAAAGGTGAATGCAAAAAAATTATTGTTTTATTGCAAGTATTTTGTTTTCAGAATCTTTGGAAGCAAAAATCATAATTGAAATTAGAATTGGATTATTCGCCCAGCTGTATTCAAAGGGGAGATTGCCCAAAAAACAAAAAACATACTGGATTTAATTTTGGTTAGAGTCACTAAACTTTATGATTAGGGTTATGGGTTCTCCTATGGGTTCATTTGGGGAGCAATAACAATGCTTTTTTAAAAATATAATTTGGAAAACTCTTCGACTTCTAATCTGTCAGTCAACCACTGTGTAGATTTTCATCTCAGATTATGTGGCATTCAAAGGAACTGATATGTGGTTAAATTTAGGTTTGCAACTATGATGTGACCATCTAACCACAATACTCAGATTTACACCGTCACTGTTTTTTCAGTCAAAACACACATTTATTTCTCCCTTTATTTCAGGTGTAAGAGGCTTTTCAAGAGATAAATTAACCCTTTCATGCATGAATTATGACATTTTCAGTCAAAATTTTTTCCACTTTTTACCACTATAGCAACAAAACACATGCATATTCAAAAGAAAATGGCTTTTGAATAGCTGTGCACTGTAATGACTATCATACATGAAAGGGTTAAATGGTTCTCTTTCCTATTTCAGTATAGATGTCTTCTCTGATTAACCCTCTGAGGTCTAAGTCACCATAAGAGTCTGAAGGGCTGGACGTGGGGAAGGTTCAGCTTTTTCTGGATGTGGAAAACATGCATGAAGATGTTTAAGGAAAAGGTTTTGGGTTTCGCTCCATCCTTCAGGCCAAATGCTTCTCTGCTTCTGCGCAAATGGTGCCAACACCTGAAACCGATATGTGTTTTAATAAGGTGAATCAATTGCAGGAGATGGATCGACTGTGTCATGGCTGTAATTTATGACTCAGACTGACCTCAAACGCATTTTGTGATTAAAATCATGCAGTTACTTTTCCTAAATAACAGAGTTGAACTCTGAACAGAGTAAACATGAGCCAAATATCAGCAGCTCTGTTTAGTCATCGTGACTCAGAGACTGGAGGTATGTTGTTCAGACACTTTCTCTGGACAATTCTTCGTTATCACCATCTGCCTCTCCCTGTCTTCTGCTACTGTTAAGACTCTGATCATATGACACAACAAATTGATTTTTTTGGCCATTTCCTACACCACAAATGAGACTCTTGGCCACTTTTTGTGCAGTTCAGAATATTTTTCCAGCTCTAAGATTCTTAAAAGGCTAAATTCTCTAGATTAGTATGTTACATTTCATGAATTTAAAATCCTTTTAACAGTCACTTTAATTCCTCGTAATGTATTGTGTATAAAGATTAGCTCTTGATTAATAGTGTGTGATTTGGTGCCTTCATCTAGTCTAATCTGATCCATTTAAAAAGAAACGAACCAAACTAAGCAGACATTTTAGTGCTTAGCAGTATAATTAACTGCCATTCATTAATAACAGATGTCAGTGTGTGTGAGAACAGAGAACAGCATTTCCCAGATACATTTTCATCCCGTGTTTTTAAAAGTCACCATCCAGCAGTCAGAAAGCAGTTTCCTGCTCTGACTTAATGACATCCCAGGAGGTTACAGATTGATTTTCCTCTGCTCCCCTGTGAGTGGAGCCGTCCTGACCGGCCTCCGTATGCCTCTAAATCGGAGGGAGAAAATGAAGCCGAGCTGTGGAGTTGTCAGAAGGATGAGACTGATGAATGACTCGTATCTTTTTCCCTCTCTGACTTCTGTCTCCATTCCCGACTCTCATGCTTCGTATCTATCTCTCTCTCCCTCCCTGTCATCCCTCTCCTTACCTAACCAGGCAGGGTTCAAACAGGATTCAAAAATAATTTCATGGTGTTTATCCTCGTGACTCACCAGTGAGGCCATAAATAATTCTGACGGACAGACTTCTGTCTCTTGTTGTGGAGCATCAGAGCAGCGGGTGGAGGGGGTGGGGGGTGGAAGAAACTCTGAAACACTGCTCAGAAGATTTGGTTCATAATGTCATATAAGAGTTTTTCCCTGAACATGTCTTCTATCCAAATTTGGCCGAGTGCTGTCCTGGAGTCGATGTGACTTTGCCTCGTACTTTGGGGATATTACAACGCATAAAATCAACAGTGTTTTATTTCACTATAGAATATGTTGAGCCAGAAAAAGAGCTAAAAATCTAAATTATAAAGAAAACCATTATTTCACTTAAACTACAGTCAGGAAAAATGTCCTCATTATGAAGTGAAATGTAGCCTAGTTGCTGAAACGCTGCTGTAAAATATTTCAGTTTGTGATCAAATCTAGACCATTTCTGACACAGATAGCGACATGTCTTTTCCAATAGATGGTATTTTCATTCATCAGATAAATATATCCCATATGGGGAGAAACACTAAGGGAATTACAACTGTCAGTGTCCCCTTCCTTTTATCCAGTCTCTTTTACCCTCTTTGCTCTTTCTGTTTGTGTTGTTTTGATGGATCTTTAAAGCATGGGCCCCTTTTTATTCCCAATGGATTCCTTGGCTGGGACACCTGGTTGGGCATCATCTAATCACTATTGTGCAGTATATAAACTCTGGCTCTTTCACCCACTCAGCTATTGAGGCTGACAGAAAATTGAGGCTACGTCTGTCATCTGTAGCCGTTTACCCCATTTGTCTCCCTGTGCATGACTTCCGTCGTGTGCCAACCAGTCTTTGTTCGACTCTGCTTGCTTGCCTCTTGTCTTCCAGCTTCTCCTGCCTGCCTGCTTGTCACTCTGTACCCGTTTTTCCGGCATCTCCCTGCAGCTTGCCAGATCCAGTAACTATCAAATCCACGCTCCCTTGATCCCACTACTTTTAGCACCCTTTACTCATGGGATGGACCACATCCATTTAGATCTTCACCTTCATTTCGATCTCAGGTATACACCTATAAGGTTGAATGACTGCATCTTGCACCGCTGAAATGCTACGTGGTTGATAAAACCCATCCCAGTCTCACGGCAAAATGTGAATTAGTCATGAAAACATCTGTACATGGACATGACTTGTCCTGTTTTTGGGTTAAATTCAGCATGACTTTGAAACTCATGTGCTGTATTTCGGTGAGAAGGACTTCTACAGCAGGGGTGCATTACCCTGAAAACCAAGAAAACTGAGCTTTAAAAAAGTGGCAACAATTGCATTTTAATGAAGCCATGATCTTTTTCTAATCCCAACCAAGTAATTTTATCGCCTAAACCTAACTGAGTAGGTTTATTAAGAAAGTGTTAAAAAAAAATCTGCCCCATGTAGGACTAAAACTGTGGACTAAAACCCTTGTGTGAGCGGAGATACGATTTACGCCTCTGGCAAACTCCTCCTACCTCTACCTAGACACTGTCACCCTGTACAAGTGGAAAATCTGTACCTTGTGTATATGGACACAAATCACTAGATATGACACCAGTCTGATGAAAAATCATGTTCAGGTAATACAGAAGGGGAAATTTGCATCCATGAACACAAACCACCATGAGACTGTGTTATAAAATCAGTTCTGTCAAAGTACTTGAAACCATCTTTGTGGCAGTTCCCGGTAGAGTAGGTGTCACCAAGACCGCATTTTACCACATACAGACTCACAAAGTGCAGAGGGGAGAATACTAGCTGTGATGACTGGTAAATAAGTTCTTCCGTTTTTCAGGTACTGGAGCAGGACTGACATCAATAGGGCTGAATAGATTCAACAGCATTGCTCTCATCTGTGGTTTAAAGATTTTTTTTCTGCTGCATATCATCAGTAAAAGTCTACATCACAGAAATCTCTCTTGTACTACTTGCAGCGATTAATTTCCAAAGCAGTACTCTTTAAATGATTTGTTTTATTTTCCTGAATCCTGTAATACAATGTGCTTGTAATCTGTGTCCACAACTCGCCATATGGGAAAAAGGCCCAGATGGAAAATGACACGACCTACAATTCTGACAATCTGTGCACAATAAAACAGACATGGCATTACTACAGTGGAAGGATGTCAAATCAAGCTGGAGTAATAGGTTAAAATAAGCCTGAGTTGCTGGAAAATAATGCAGCAGAGGTGGCAACTTCCTCTGTGTTGGCATGTCCTGAGTTTAAATTGGATTTGAATTTTACTGGGACTAATTTGGAGTAAAGTTGACTTAATACAAGTTTGGGCTGTGTAGCTCTCCAGCCACTATGCAACATGATTATATAATGAGAAGGAAAAGTAATTACGTTTTATTTTCCATCCTCTATTACTATACAGTGAAACAGATCCAAAAAAGACACTTTAGCTTAGTGAAAGAAGGACTTTATGGAGCACATGTCGATACTGAAGCACAGCTGGAGCTGAAGAGCTGCAGATTTTATAGGTTTGTCATTTCATGGTGACTTCCTTTCCACCGCCATCCTTCTCAATTCCACCTGACCCGGCATCTGAAGCCTCTTGTGCCAGCTGCCTGCACTCCTCAGTCACCATCCAGAAGTGGACAGGACCTTTCAGTAGCTAATAGTTCAAGCGAATACACACCCGTGCAGATAAACAGCCACTCGTGCAAAGTAAGCACATATACTATAGATCAAAAACAGACATACTGGCCTGCTGAACCATCATTGGACTGATGACCCTGAAGCCTGAGGCTGAGTGTCCTGGTGTGTGTGTGTGTGTGTGTGTGTGTGTGTGTGTGTGCTTTCCCACAGGGTTCCCACAGGTTGTTAAATAGTCTTAAAGAGTCTGAAATTAAAATCCAGAAAATGAAGGTCTTAAAACATCCTATATTTCCTGTAAATTTGCTTAAGGTATTTATAAGACTGGTATAATGACAGCCCTTAAGATTTATTTTTGGAAATCAGTGTTTAAAATTGTTGCTGTTTCATGTCACTTGCTCAGGGTTGTTGTCTCTTTATCACCCACATTTATTTGTACATTTACTTTACATGGACCAACACGCTCGTAGGCTCTAAACTAATAGCAAAGTTGTCTTCTTACTGGTCTATTAGCAACTTCACAGCAGCATCTAGTAGATCCTAGCATTCGGCAAATACAGTGTTGATGTTTGTTATGTTCAAAATTGTAAAGTGCCAAAAAAGAGAGTGAGACAGCAGGAAGTTTATTTCTCACTTCCAGCATGAAGAAAAACTAATATTGGCCAGCATATCGTGTAAGAGCAATGAATCATAGTTAACCTTGCTCGCATACAATGATGAATGAATGAACAGCCTACAGTAATTGGTGAACAGCTGAGCATCTCAAGGTAAAATGATACTAAATATTAACATTTACCTGGTTTCTTTTTTAATATATTTTTTACTATCTTATAATTCTACTACTAACTCTTTGAAACTGTTTTGTAAATGTCTAAAATGTTTAGTGGATTAATCCAAAATCCGAAGAGATCCACTTTAATGTCATGTGTCAGAAAGAAAAGCATCAAATTATTTTTGAAGGGATTACTGCATTGTTGAATAGTTACAAACTGAACTAACCTAACTAAAGATTCTTTGTTTATAAAAGCCAAAAATATAATACATACTTTCAGTGTTATTCAGTCTTAATTCTTATCTTTTTTAGGTATTAAAAAAGGTCTTAAGAAGCAATAATTTTGTTTTTTAAGTCTCTGAGGTCTAAGTCGCCATCACTGACGTCACCGTCATCACTCCCTAGGTAATCAGAATATGTAAGTTTTGTTTTTATTAAATTGTTCTCCCAAGTCTTCTAACAGGAGACGCATCAAAAACTACTTAACTTCTCTTCAAAAAAAAGTCCTTTTTGCCTTTCTCCAAAACATAGGGTTAGCTTTAGGGTCACCACCGACGATCACTAAGAGCTCATATAATTAATCTGCCTTTTTTCCCCACTTTATAGCAATATTCATGTGGGAGCTATGCTGTGCCACAAATCAACTCTAATACCCTTTTAGTGGATCTAAATTTACACAAAGCCTTTCCTTTGTCACTGTGTTGTTTACATCTGATGCAATTAAATCAATTCACCATTTATTGCATGAGTAAATTATGGTTACGCTTAGGGTTGCATTTTAGCCACATACTAAACAAGCCTAGTTTAAAAAAAGTTTTTTACCTTTCAAATTAAGTCTCTTATATGAATTTGGCCTTGTATTATAAGATTTCCATTTGGGCATAACATCTAGGTAAAAATACCATATAAAGGGGTAGAATCTGTGAGATCTGTGAATCTAACCCTAAGCCCTAACAGTAGACAGGTCACTGGCATCCTGGTGGATGTTAAGACTGGCTCTTGTAGATAAAAAAAAAAAAAGATTGCTATAAAAAAAAAAGTCTCTCTTATGCACAAAATGAATGAGATACACAAAAATATATCAAGAAATAAATAAAAAATATTCACTTTGTCATGTGGCAAAGAAAAGCATGTACTGCAGGGATTCTTGCCTGTTGAACAGCTGAACACCCCTAACCTTAACCCTCATAGTTATGGCTTGTTTATAAAACCACAAATATAATACATCATATACATCATTGTGGCCTTATTCTGTCTTAATTATAATTTATTTAGTCTTAAAAAGGTTTTCAAATGGTGCAGGAGAACTGCATTAAGTCTTTATTTCTTTACACTCTTCATGGGTTAGATTTAGGTTCAGAGTATCATTCTCTGCAATAAAGATTGCAGAATTTTGAATTGGTGCCTTTCTAAACCTTATCTTTAACATCAGTAATGCTTTTCCTTTGCATATAAAACTGACTTCAGTTTGCAATGTGACCTTCACAGAAACCAAACAGGATGTACAGGAAGCCTCAGCTTCTAGAGGAAATGGACTTAGTTCAAGTTTAGTGAATTGAGGTAAAGATGAAATGCCTAAATGTTTAAGCATTACTTAGGAAGTAAATCCTTCTTTTAAGCTGAGTGACTCTTGAATTTCAGCATTTTGTACCAACACCATAACATTATGTTGTAAAAAAAAAAAAAAAAAAAAAGTCTCCTTTCACCCAATCTGAAGTGTTCATTTTCACAAACTGAGACATTCTCGGAATAGAAATGCTCCTCTAGGAAAGTGTTTAACACTGAATAGGGAAGTTATTCAACCAGACCACACGCTTTCACACACAAACACGCACACACAAACATTTGATTTCTTTCTTTTCATTTTTAGCCTGACTTTGATCATACTTTAACTTCTGCAACACTAACCTTTGCTTGAGCCTAATCTGAAAACCTTAAAAATAAAATATAAAATGCATGAACGCATAACACACACACACACACACACACGCACGCTTTCCTGCCTCAATGCATCCACACATGAGCATGCAAACATGCATGCATGAACAGGAAGTAAACGTGACAGCCTTACATTCTCTCCATGTAGCCTCCATCGGGTCATGTAGATGAACTCCAGAGTGTGATCTCTGCCCATGATTTCTCCATTACACAGAACATCCAGCTGCAAACAGAAGAAGAAAAAATGATCAGAAACAAACTATACAGAAATAATTTCACAAGTCTAAATAAAACAACAAAAATAAATGGTTTTCAATGAAGCAGCTGCAGTGATAAAGTTTTGCCAAGACCTGCCGATCAGACAGAGAAGGTGACAAACGAAAACAAAAACTGAGCTCTCAGTTTGAATGTGAGAGTTGAAGGGAGAGGGGAAGTTCACTGTGGTAGTGAGTGGGAGGCTGCTTTGAATATGTGAGTGTGTGAAAGAGACTGTGAGTGTGTGATACCAGTTTTAGCTCAGTCTGCATCAAATGTGGAAGCTAACCGTTTTTTAATCCTTTGATAAGGTGGCAAATGATAGCAATAACTCGCATGGAATATTAATGAGCATCTGTACAAACTGACTGTTAACCCGGTCAGAGTTTGTCTTTTCTTTTTTTTTCTTTTTTTACATTTAATCACATGCTGTTTCTCTGCTTCTCATACATTATTCTCAGCCAGTTTGGTTTATTAAGTTATTAATAATTAAGCTGAAAATGTATCTTACTTTTTGCCATCTGCCTGGTTATTACAGTCTCACACTGACAAATGGATTGGACTTCCTTGTAAAATCCATTTAAAATAAAAGTACTTGTAAATAATAAACCATCTGACTGCATCTGTTCTGGTACATGTTCATTATGTTGCACTGAACTCACCAGCATTTTGCACTTAATACTTATGTAAAACTGTACAGTTGCTGGTTAATCAATGAGAGTTATGCAACCAAATACCAAGGTAACCTTATCTGACAAAAAACCACTGAAAATAATCTAATAATCTGAGCACATCTACATAATTTCCCCTTTTATTTAGTGGCATTTCAGCATGTCACTAACTTTAATTTTTGCACCTGCACCACATTTTTTAGAGCAACAATCCTGGCAACCTAAAACAGGTCAACAACATTTGCTACTAAAATGTTGCTGTGTAAAATGGTTTATCTATCTGTCTGGTTATGGTAACTAAACCCAACCAAACCGCAAGTGAAAACTAAACTTGTGTGTAATAAATCCAAAAATATTTGTCCTAGATGGGACTTGAACCATAGTCATTTGGTTGAAAGTAATTTTTAACTAACTTGTATAAAAAAAATTGAAGATTTGTGTACATGAAAAGGAGACTATTTTGTGATCTGGTGTGAGATTTTGTTTGAGCAAAATAATTGTATGAGGCAGCTAAGCAGGCAATTAGTAGAGATATTTGCCGCTACATCAGCAGAATTCCCTAAACTCTAGTCAGCAAAAAAAGGCACTCTCAAAATAGTGAAGAAAGTAATTTAATTACATTATGAAGTTTAGATAAAAAACTAAAAAACATGATTTTATTTTGAGCCATCTCCCCTTCTTTTTGTCTTTGCTGCACCTCTGGACCGATTCCTGTGTGGCTGGTATTTTCAGATCACTCCAGGGAGCCACATCTGGTCTGTGAGGCAGGTGGTGAGCAAAAATTGTGTCAGTTTGATACTATAATGTTTCTTTGCTCTTTGTCTGTTTGAGATCTATGGTAAAAACTCAGAAACACAAGTACAAGTGGTCAGAATGGGACTGACCACTTGCAGCAGTGCTGAAAGCAGTCCAGAGGTGCACATGGAGACAATCTTGAAGGGGAAATCAGGTAATTTTTGCCTCTTATGGTCAGAGTTCCTGCGACCCTGAATTGGATAAGTGGAAGAAAACGGATGGATGGATGAATGGTCGGTCAGAGTTGCTAAACTTTATGACCATGACAACTCAACATCCACCAATCAAGCTAATCCTACTACTCACCATACATCCAAATAACATGCAGAAAAATGCAAAAGATAACTATGAATTTGTGTAGTTAAGTAAAAAAATACCTTTAATTTGTGTCACATTAATGAATCAAAAGTTCTGTGTTCTGTTAAACAGGAGGACCGAGTCTGTTTCTTACCTCATAGGAGCTCGGCAGCTTTAGTTTAAGACTGAGAAACTTCTTAATTGTTCCCACGGTGACTCTACTGGAGCAGCGGATGAACCTCTTCATCAAATCCTAATTGGACGAGAGACAAATTCTCTTACACCCTGATTTAATGAGGCAGCTAAAGGATAATTGGAGGTTTTTAAAGGAAAAGACATGAAAACACAACTGCATCTTTACAGAGGATTATATACCGACCATCCATGAAGTTTGGAAACAATTAACGACCCAAACAGCAGCACAAAAAATTAAATAATCTTTTCCATCATAGAGAAAAAAAACAAGAATGTTTTAATGCTTATAAAAGTATTTAACACCTCTTGATAAAAAGTTATACATAAAGTAACACACACCGTGACAGTGCTCTCCCCCGACTGCCCTGTGTTGCGTAGGCAGTCCAGGCAAATGGCGATCTGAGGGTCACTCCTGTGGTAGTCGTCATCACCACCACCGTTGGCCTCATCGCCTCCACCATCACCACCTTCACCTCCAGCATCAGGCACCCCGAGCCTTGGACACTTCAGGTTTTCTACAGGGTAAGACAAATGTCACTGCTTTTTTCACAGTTGCATCTCCAAAACTCTGGACCAGCCTCAATATAATTCCTTCGAAGCACAGGCAGACACAAGTGCTTTTCTTTCTACTGGTTTATTCAAAGACTTCTCTCCAAGTCCACCACAGAAACTAAATACACAGCGCTGACAAAATAAAGAGCGTTAACGTGAGACACGGCACGTAAAATTACAAACAAAGAAAAAAATAATAAATTCCTCGTTGGCTGCTTGTTGCAATAAAGGAATTGATCTCCATTCTTCAGAGGTTTCCTTATAACTGTCCAGCTGAAGTCAGTTTCGATTAGCATAACTTACATGCTCATGCTTGCTACTTTGCTTGCAGGTATGGCTCAAGTCCACTCACACAAGAGCAGCACAACGAGACTTGTAATCAAGCTTGACCTTCAGAGTAAAAGCACCATAATTTGAACTAAATAAAATTAACTATAAATAACAGATGTAACTTGAGTAATTTTAGAATTATGACATGGACCTCGAAAAAGATAAACAAATGAGATCTAAATTATGTAATACATTTTATTGTTAAATATGTTATCTTAGTTTTTTCCTTTCTTATGACAACAGTAACATTCAATGTTTTTGATGATCAGGTCAACAGTATTCACATTACGCTTTTAATCTGCTTCAGTTTTTATCATTTCTATTACTTTTTCCAGTCAGTTAAATTGTTTTGTTCTTTTTGTAACTTGAGCCTGATGCATTAGTGCTTTGGTCAGTGTCTGTTGTGGTTAAAGTGGACCTATTCTGCTCACTCCCAGCTCCATATATTTATTTGTATTTCAGAGTAGTTTTGCATGATTCACAGTTCAAAATAATCCTGACAGGAATTACTTGTACATACACTGACCTTATTATTTGAAACCTAGGCCATGTTTAATATGAACATCCACCACTGGAACAGCAACAATATGACAGAAAATGTGGAACAGCATAATAGGTCTATTTTTCTGTTTGCCAGTTTTAAAACAAAGGTGTCAGAGGCACAGAGGCAAAGCAGCCATTTCCCCTACACTGATTTGAGAAGTCGCCTTCCCACTTCTCAAATCTTTCCAGCACCTTTGGTTTTAAACATGACTTACTGATACACACAGTCTCTAAAGTTCAAGTTAACTCCCAGAGCACACATGAGAACTCCACAAAGAAAGGCTCTGCCAGGATTCGAACTGGGGACCCCCTTGCTAGAGTAACATTAACGGCAGTCATGCTCTGTCATAGTAACAGCCAGCTTACCTTGGCCATTTTCTTTGGGCTGGTTCTTCCTCCAGAACTCGAGTTCTTGCTGTTCCTCTTCTAATTCATAGGAGAAAGGAGAAAGTGTTAACGTGAAGCACACAGTGACACACAAAATCAGTCAAAGGAGGATGGGTGATTCTCAAACTGTGCTTGCCATTCTGATTACTGAAATCCTGTCCACGCTGTTTTAAGTATCTGTGATCAAAGAACTACATTTCTCCTTTACTTTAGACTGGATTCATTCAAGCTCTTCTACAAACAGTCCTGAATTAAGAGCCATTATGAGGAGTTTAACTAAGCTTATCACACTGTATTCTATTCAGACAATAAAAGCTTTTCATGGCAGACAGTTTGGCCTTTAACAGCAGGAAAAGCACGGGTGTGATTAATAACATTAACAATGGCTTGGTTATTCCAGCTATTCCAGTGATACCAGGACCTCCTCCAAAAACAATGCAGCCTCTTTTCTTTGCATCCTTTGACATGTCTGAATGCCTGCTGTGACAAAGGTCAATATGCTGCCTTGCCATAACAAAAAATGAGCCACTTGCAACAATTTTACAACCACTACAGGGAATAAAAGCTACAAAGGATGTTTTTTTTTTTTTGTCTCTGTGTTTCACTTGGATACATTAAACCGAGCGGTCAGTCATGCTGTCATGTGCTCACAATGATGCCCAGAAATAGGTTTTGTTTAATTCTATAATTAAAGTTTATTTTTAGCCTCAAAGAGACATTTTCTTAATGAATTAAAGCCTAGCTTAACTTTAAAGTGACAGGCACCCCTTCCCAAAGAAGAATTTAACATATTGATGGTTCCTATATCAGGCGTTGAACCCGGGCCGCCTGGTGAAAACCAGGAACTGCTAGACCATATGGGAACTGGCACAGGTCACATTTGGTTTACTTTTAATATCTATAACCTCTGTTTCTTCACTCTGCCACCAGGAGAGTTCATACCCAAACAGAACTTTCCGGTTTTCAAACTTTTTGTGCTCTAGGCACATCAAAGGTTAAGCAAAAATTTTAAGGCACACCCATATTCAAATCCGCTCAAAACAACCCTCAAGTCATCTGACATGTCCTCAGTCTTCTTCTGATTGTCTTTTTGACAATCCATTTGCGGCGCCTTGACCTGGCGCGACACCTTCATTTTTTTTTATGCAGGAATACTGGATCTAGTCTCCTTTGCCATATTAGACACTTTTTACGCATCCCAACAAACTAGTTTTGCTGCCTCTGGTTTTGATCCAGCAGATCCAGATCTGCTTTGAAATCTGCCAAGTGTTCTCTCTGAAGGAACACAGCAACATGTTAACATTAGCCAGATGATGCACTCGGGCCACCAGGTTGAAAACCAGGTAGCGTAACTACACTTCATGGGGCACTAGCACAGTTCATTTTTCTTTTACTTTTACTTTGTATCACGCCTGTCTCTCCACTCTTTGCCACGTCTGGGATTTTTTCTTTTGCTGGGTAGAGTTTCCACAGTGACTCTTGATGTTCCAGCATTCATGATTTAACTAGTTAACAAGTAACACGGAGAACGGTCCTCTTCCTGTCTTGGTTGCACAATTGAGACTTCATTGTTCCAGGAGAGTTCATACTCAGAACGCCTACACTGTAGTTCACCACCCAGACAGAATTGTGTTGTAAAAGTAAAGTTCATAAACAACCAATCTAAACAACAGTGTCACTATTGTGTAGCCATTCCATGGTGCCATCAACATTTACATCATGATGATAAATTAAAGCCAAAAAACGTGTCTACTGCCCATTAAATGTAGAATGCAACAACATCCTCTGTATGAATGTCTCAGTCTTCTGTCTCTTTGTAGACCATACAAGAGAATTCATAGGAGGCTGATTTTTACACTACTTGGCCGAGCGGCCTGAGCCCCACAAAAATATATGACGTTTGTTCCATCTTTCTGCTGCCAAAGCGCTCTGTCAGCTGAGGTGAAGTTATGGAGTAATAAAATTATAGTGCCATCACAGCTTTAGTTAGACATGTTGACTTGGCTTCCCGTTGGCCTCGCTACAGAGAGAAGGCTGTACATCTTCATCTAGTTTTAAATGCTTGAGCTTCCACCTCTCTAAAAATAATGTGACGCTGACAAATGAATACTTTACTGATGTCAGTAGCAACATGCTTCTATCTTAGAAGATGATCAAAGGTTTGCTGAACTGCAGAACAGCAACCAAGAGCTTCTTCTCATTGCAAAGGTAATAAACTGATTGATGGTAAATCTCTTGAGCCTTAATGTGAATAAGAAGCAGGGTACTGCTTGGCACAGTATGCACACAGCACACTGTAGTGGGGTCCAATGTGTATCCTGGCTTTTATGGAAGGGCCCCATGAACCATAAAGGAAATGTCTGGATAATTTACATGTACACTGTGACTTGATAAAACTAAAAGCTTGCTAGAAGCTAAATGTTCTGTCCTAAATGATAGCTTTGTTCATTTTAAGACTGGGCGTTCTGGAGCATTAACAGAGCATTGGTGGGGTTGCCTCCTAGGGCCTTGCAAAATAGCTGAGACATTACTGAGAACAGTATTGCTATAGCTTGTGCTAATAATAACTTGTGGGCTGAAAAATAAAGCCAATATCACAATTCCAAAAACTGTCGTTCTTTGAATGTCCACTTGAGGCTGGCTCCAAAAGTGAGTCAAACTCCACAGACTTCCAGGTTAAAATGTCCAACTCTACAGGAGAAATAAACATGTTTACTCAGTAAACAAATTGAGTATTAGAGCACAAACCACCAGAGAGAAGAAAACGCATGCAAGATATATCTAAGTAAGGACAGTGATAATTCCCTGTAGAGTGCCCTGAGAAAAAGCTGCAAATGAAATGTTGAAATGTTGTGGTTTTCAGTCTCTTAGGAATGTTCTGATCAGGTATAATTCTTTTATTTTTTTTGTCCACTTTCTCCTGGTTAAAGTGTATTTAATCCACCAAGAGGTAGCAACGTGTTTGTTGGTGTGCATGCTGAAGGCAATTTGTGCATTTAAGTAAAAGGGGTTGCAAGTCTTAGTCTTCCAATGAATTATGTGATTGAGAGTGGTGTAAATTATTTTCCCGACCTCCCATGAATAGTCACATAATTTAACGCCGACTGCAAACTGAGGCGACAGATTGATGAAACCATCTGGCAAACTCACTTTCTCTGAGTCCAGGCACCAGCTTGAAAATGATCTCCTCGAGGGTGTTGTCTAACCTGAGAATATGACAGTGAGGAGGAGGTGGAGGTCATGATGCATTGGGGGAAGAGAAGAAATTAAAATAGGTAACAGAAGTTAAGCGGTGGTGGGGGCAGCGGCGGAAGTGGAGGGAGAGATTGGGTAAGATCAAGCAGGAATAAAAGTAGCCAAAAGGGAGAATGGAGGAGAGAACAGTAGTTAAAGGTGGTGAAATAAAGGCAAAAACAAAAAGAAGAAAAGGTTAATCAAATAATGGAAGAACAACAACAACAACAGCAGCTTGGTCAAGACACACTTTGGAGGAGAATGGAATACTTAAAAATGTCATTTACAAAAACTTAGCAGCTGTTTCAAGATGAAATAAGGAGAAGAAAGACAAAGACAGCCAAGAGGTGTCCAACATACCAATGAACAGGAACACCAAGAAAAAAAATAAAGCGAGAGAAGAAAAAAACATTACATTGCCAGTGTTACCTGAGCATCTCCAGTGGGTTGGTCTCATGGACCTGAATGCCACATTTAGGACAGTCATTACTCTCCTCAAAGTGCTGCACAATACAGCTCTTACAGACTGTAAAAGAAATGTATTTAAAATTAGCTTCTCCACTATGTTAACGCAGTTAAGGTCATCTTGTTTAAGAAGTTTAGAATAAAAAAAACAGAGACAGAAGCAGAATAATTAGTTGCTCATCTGTGAATTTATCAAAGTTTTCCTTTAATTTCTTCCTGTTTAATTTACTTTTTTTGGAGCACGAGTAGCTTGCTAGACTCCCTTGCTGGTAGGTTAGCTTGCTAAACCACTGATGATTACCAGGTTGCCAACACTTGGTAATCATCAGGACACTCTTGTGCTGCCCAAACTAGTCTCATGTCAAAAAAAGGATGCTTCAATGTCTTTTTCTTTATGAGAAAACTGTTAGATAAGTTAAAAAGCTTTCTCTGCACACAGAATAAAGTCTAAACTTCAGTCCTTTTTTCCATTTTAGCACCAAGATTAGTCCATAAGCATCACAGAGTGCAAAAGACACCATTCGTGTCTTTAGCTGACAGGGTCACAGACCAGAGGCACCTTTCATGTGTATTGGAATTTGCCTCATTCACTTTGCTCTACAATTTCACATCTATTACAAATTGAAATGCCTGTAAAAGTACAACTTTACTGCAACAAATAATGTAACAATCATGAATGTGATTCTGGTTAAAACAACAACAGGAAGAGACATTTAGTTTGTAGCTTCTAGCTGTCTGTAGGAGTCTTTGCTCTAAGTTCATTGAACACTTGCATCTTCATGCAGAAGCAGGATCCATACGAGCATCCTTAAAGCGATAGAGCCGAGTGCATTTACTCACGTGACACAACAGTGGTAACTTTATTAATTATTAATTATGTCTGACATGAAAACACCACCAACCCTGATCTATAGATCAAACACAACCTGTACTTTTCTTCACTTCAGACAGGTGTGCTGACACAAAAAGAGTCACATTTCATGCACAGCAGCTGTACTTGGATTGAGCCCTGACATCTATCACAGCTTTCGGGGCATTTTAGTTTACTGTTCTTTAAAGTCTGATTATGGTTAGGTCTAACCTTAGACCTGTTGAAATCTTGATGGATTTTTACCATATGATTTACATGTATGTCACCTGCGTGTGTTGTGTGTGTGTGTTATTTCACTCACATGTGTGCAGGCACTCGGTGACCGTGGTCGGTTTAATCAGGTAACCTCGACACAGGTAGCAGGTGATGAAATGGTTAAAGTCTCTCACCAAGTGTTTCCTTCCTGTAGCGGACATGTTTGGAGGGTTTTCCTTTTCTGCCAATGGTGCAGCAAGATACTAAACAGGAGATGGTTGCAGTTTGAAGCTGAAGGGAAATGTCACCTTCTAGCTTTAGAAGACTCAGACTTCCATTCACAACAGTGAGGAATGGAATACTTTCACAGTTACAGGCAAATATTGCCTGCTGGATTTAAGATTTTTTTTTGTTGAATTGGGTGTAAACAGTTGGAATATCCACCTTGTCCAGGATAGTACCTACAAGTCTTCACCATCCACAATAATGAGCGTGATACAAGATCCTACTGTGTAAAATCCTGCTCCATTCTTGAATTTTCCCGTCAATTCTTCTTTATGAACAACTCCCACTCAGATTTTATTCCATTTTCAATGAACCATATTGGCCAAATGGACAAAAAAAAAAAATACAGCAAACTCGTCCAGATTATGCAATCCTGTTCCAAACAAACACAATTCCCAAAGAGCGGGGTGTCGTGTCTTCCTCCCTGACTGTGGCAAAGTGACGTTTTTAATCCATGAAGGTGCACAGATGAGCTACAGTGAGTTCAGATGTCTGCCTCATCTGACTCTGCATTATTGTGGTGCTGCTGTGGTCTTCACTCTTGACATGGGACCTTTTAACTCATAATGAAGTTACCTAAAGAAAATCAAATATAAAAATTAGTTTTGGGGGAAAATACATGTATGAAGATATATGCATATGCAGTCAGAATCATAAAGAAGCAGCTTTAGCGACTGGAAGAACCAGAAGTCCTGCAACAGATGGAACAATGGAGCTCTGATTTCAACATTGTGGATTCACTGTAGGATTGCATGAGGAAACAAAACTCTGAGACAGCTTAAATCCAAAGAACTTCACTTTTAGTGCCTTAAACTTTTCCACAGGAGACATAAACCTCCATCCACATGCACAGTATGTTCAAATGGGAAGAGGTTGATGGTTTTTAACAGACATTTTCTAAATAAAATAAACAGGATTAATAACATATGCATATGTTGAACTTAACCACTTGAGGTCTAACCCATCACAGGGTTAGGTCTAAAGTTAAACCCTACTATATGTTCTGGAGAAATATTTTCCTCTCTTTTATAGTTAGGTTAGCTTGAAAATTCCCCAATAGGTCATGCTACTTTAACCCTCTGCAAGTGGTTTTTGGCTCTTGGCTGGAGTGTTTGTATATCTTGTATATTTGCTCTTTTTTGGTCCACCTGATTTCTTATTTAGAATTTATGATGTCAGAAACAGCATTTACTGAGTGACTGATAAAACACATGATCTTTGGGAAACAAACTTAATGTTTTACGTTTGTTTTTCATTTGGTTTCCTTCTCAATGGTTTTCAATTCCTTCCAAGGAAGACATGACTGTCACATGAATCATTTTTGCAGCAGTTTTTTGATGTGTCACCTGTTTGGTTCCTCTTTTAGTTAACTGACACCACTTTATTAGGGCAGGGGATCAACTGCGTTAAACAAACCTGTGTGGATCGTTGGTGGGAAATATGACTGAGAATGTGGTCTGAATTCTCAAAGCAGGACACCTCACCACAGGTAAAACCTCTTACATTAGTTTTGTGGCACTAATAGCATAACCTTACTCTTTGTCTTTGCCTCTGTGAGTCATTCTTTGTTGGACTTCAAGAAGGTACATGTCAGAAAAACATGATTAAGTCATTTTTCTGATAAGTTCACAAAATCAATATTATGACCCTTGGGTACATACAGATATAACCACAAGTAGTAATTTAATTATTCTTGGACTTTAACCTTTACCCTTACTTCTAACCCTGAACTTTCAAATGTTTCTTCCACTTTGCTTTAACTCTGAGGTTTAAGTCATCACTGGTGATGACCCTAACCTTATGCTGTGGTTGGGGTCATCACCAATGATGACTTAGGGTTAAGATTAATCATTAGGATAACTTTCACCCTTTGAGGTCTAACCACTCATCATCTCTGCTCTAACTGGGTTTTGATGAAGGCCATGTGGCGCTGTTTTTCAAACACCCACAGAGCCTCTTCTGCCTCACCTGGATCTTTAATCAAGGTTTCCTGTTCTTTCTCCTGTGTACAGCACACAATCTTGGGAGCCTTGAGTGACACGTGCTGGCCCATACATTGCTGTTGTTGCTTTATTCCAAACCATTTTAAGTCAATAGACTGAAAGAGGGAGAGTCAGCAATAAATTTCCACTTCCCTAACATTTCCAGCCCTTTTAATGGATTGTTTGCCTATTTTTCAGATCCAAATGAAAAAGCTTATGATGGAAGAACTGTTAGGCTAAAATGCATGTATGAGACTTAACTTGAAAAGTATAAACTTCTAGCTGGGTTGCTATCTTGTGCCTGTACACTCAGTAATTAATGTGATTATTATTAACTAACAGTTACATGATCATTTACCCAACTGGACAGTTCTGACCTACATGCATCCATTTCTACATTACCCCGACTATGAATAGCTAACCTCTCCAACTTGCCCCCATTCCATCCCCACTTTGATGGATCTGAATGAATTTTGGTTTCCCTGCTTCAAGTATAGACACTATGCTACACATTAATCGTCACTGTGGCACCGCTGAACCCATTCTGAAGCTTCATATTTACTGTGGAGACTCCTTTGTAAACCACCGATGGGATGATCTCAGCGCTGCTGTTACAGTAAATGGCTGGTAAATCTTTCTGGATGTGGAATTAGTCAGCATTCTCGCATCTGATTCACTCTCTTTATTAAACACACAGCAGCCTGCCCATTACTTTGATAACAGGATACCATAAAACACTAATCATCATACAAATTACTGCATAAACTGTTTGCTTTGTGCAAGCAGGCTGTAGTTATTTAGCATATCCAACATCTCATTCATGTTTACACTTCTTACTGTGATGTTTGCTATAAATTCACCTGATATGTAATTACTGTCAGAGTCAAAATGATTTTTGGTGAGGCTGCCTGCCACAACTTTATAATATGGAACCATAGTTTACTCATGTAATAACTTTTAGATTGTAATGATTTTGGTTCAAACATAACACAGTGAAGCAGGAAAGGGTTTGTGTGAATTTAGATCTGCTAAAAGGGGTAATAGAGTAGGTCTGTGGCACATGACTATGGCTGGAAAGTGTGTGTGTGTGTGTGTGTGTGTGTGTGTGTGTGTGTGTGTGTGTGTGTGTGTGAATCCAACCTTGCATTTATAACAATGCAAGGTTGGATTGACCACTACTGAGCTAAACACTGCTGTACATCAAGCAAGCCCAAACATGACATTGGCACTCCCCAACGGCAGCTGCCTCCCCTTAGCAGTAGAATGAGCACTGCCTCACGCTGCTAAAAAACTGCTCAGGAACAGCTCAAAGAAAATGACAATGAGCTGACCTTGCCTCTAAACTCCCCAACTCCTTATCCAATAGAGCATCCCTGCAACTCAGCAGAACAAGCCTGAATACACAGAGGCTCCACACCAAAACCCACATGTCCCAAAGGATCCACTGCTGCAAGTTCCACGTCCATGCCCTGACAGATGGGACCTATTTTGGCATTACTAAGGGGACCTACACAACATTAAACAGGTGGTTTTAATATAGTGGCTGATTGCTCTCATTGTACGATATGTGCGTGCACCCATACAGTTTATGGATGCAGTTTACTGACCGAGCTGGCTAGAATTAGCTGATGGCTTAGCACTCCACACTCTCATCCAAATGTGGTCACTTCTGGCTCAAAAAACAAACACTGACAGTTAAAATACTAACTTTGAGTAACTTCAAATACTGGGTTATGTCTCAGTAGCCATCTCCATACAGTTGGCTGTATCACACAGCGTTACACACCTGCTGTGCTGCAGGGTTGATAACTCCAAACAGAAGTAGTTTAAAAATATTTTTTACTCATACTTTACATTAAGGGTGCACTTTACTCTCATGAGCCACTTCCTTCAGTTTGGAATTAGGACACACAAGCTGCATGTTGAGGTGCTGTGTGTGTGTCAGGTGTGTGAACAGTGTTGGACTGAGGCAGCTTACTCACTGCAGAAACAAACTACACACAGAGGGAACAGTGTCTACTTCACTCCAGACTCCTGCCTCATTCGGCGTGGGTCGCTTTTTTGCTAGAAAAATCTCAAGTGCGCAGCTTAGAAATCCTCCTCAGTGTCCGTCAATGAGACTTAGAGCGCGCGCGCACGTACACAAACACGCGCGTGCGTTATTTGTTCACACACACACACAGACACACACACCGAATCTGCTTATCTCATCGTTAAGGCGCGTCACGGTTACGTCACCTTTGTCAAAACAACATCAATGGACGACACGCGCACATTACAGCGACACACCATGACATGTAACACACGTTCGAGAGCTCGTGCGAGCATGTCGCAGCTTCTGTTCAGCAAATACACACCTATAGTGCGCGCACGTACGTAGACGTCCGTGCGCGGATCGTAGCGACAATAAAAGTTGCAGCGGTTCGTGTCATGGCCTTTAAACCAGGAGCGCAACGCACACGTTTGCGTGAACATACCGTAATCCCCGCATGTGTGCACGGCGACGCACTTTGCGTTTCTGGAGAGAGAGAGCGAGAGAGAGAGAGAGAGAGTGAGAGAGCGAGAGAGAGAGCGAGAGAGGAGGTACAGCCAGCAGCGTCAAAGTTTGGCTGAAACGTAACGCGACCGACGTCGGCTGATGAATTCTCCGTCCGCGCAGAAATAATAAGAAATAAAAACACTCCTCACCTCCGTAGACACTTTCCCTTCGCCCCCGGAGTTACGGATGCCGCTGCTGGACAGGAATGTCCACCATGACACTGTCCGGTCCTCCCGTACAGTCTGCTCCGTGTGCTGGGTGAGGAGAGAAACACGGAACTGGTCGGCTCGGATCTGCCCCAGTCCGCCCAGCAGAGAGGCAGGCAGGCAGGCAGGCAGGCAGCAGAGAGCTGCGGTGGGCGGGGAGCCACCAGGCAAGCAGGCAGGGCTCGGAAACTGAAAGCAGTTGTGTAACTGAGTGACTATTGGCCCACAACACACACATACACACACAGAGCGCGCTGTATCTGCGGTATGTAGTGATGAGCACCGCAACTCAGTTTATTCAGTTGCTCAGGCTGAAAGACTGATGTGACTGCAGAGTTCACTTTGTTTTCTTTCATTTCAGGTTACATTATAATATAAAAACTGCTTAAAATCAGATAAGAACATCAAGGTTTATTTAGCATGGGCTGCAACACCACACAGAGACAACACACAGCTCTCCAAAATCTACATCCTACTGTCAGTTCTGCCACAAAAAAGAAAAAAAAATGTTAATTTTCCTCATTTGTATGCCAAAGTTTCTCTGTTGTACACTCACAACTTAATTATAATTATAAGTAGGTATAGCCATGAAATTCTAAGTTATTAATGCTTCCAGTAATTGGAGCTATAACAGCTCTGCATTCTGTCTCAGCCAGGTTATACCATACACTGTATATGGACGTTGCCACTGCGATGTCACCTATTGGTTTTTGGATTTTGAATCCTCAACCATTTTGGGAATTTGTAATAACCTACATTTTGACTTTTCAATTTCAGCCATTGTTTAAGCTCCATTACTACTTGGTTAGGTTCAGGTAAAGATAATTGTTTGGGTAAAAATACACTCAGCATCAGCAGGCAACATTTGGCCACAGTCTCATGCCATCCATTTCAGATGGTGAGGGCCGTCTGTTGAAGTCTATAGGACTACCGTACATTGAAAAATGATGCCAAAGAAGTCAGCTACTCACCATGTTTAAATCATAGACTAAATATATAAGAAAAAGTCACCCAGTGATTTGCGAATACTCCACTGAAGTCAATATTTTTTTTTTTACATTTTGGCTTTACCCATCTTGTTTTTTTGGAATCAGAAGTGACCATATTTGGACAAAAGGGTTGTATGCTATGCTGTCAGCTAATGCTAGCTTGGTTAGCAAGCTGCATCCACAGACTGTACCAGAGACATTATAAAATGTTATAACATGTTGCTCAAAGAATCCTGAATTGAAATCTATGAGAGAATTAAATTATGCAACAGCAAAGATGGAGAAAGAAATGTAACATCGAGGAGGAAAAAACTAAACATAAAAAATTAAACCATATTTCAAGGCAAAGTAAGCAAACATTTTATAAGAAATATACCAAAAAAGTGGTATTTCAAACTGGCTTCTAAGTGGCAAAACTTGCTTCTGAAAGAACAGACAGCCTCAGGTAAAAGCTTTGCGTATCAGCTTGCAATTTCAGTCAAACCAGCCTTAACAAAATTTAAATGGATGAATTGTATTCCCGTATAGTTTTCACTAAGGGAGAAATTTTTTGGAAACCAAAAACATTTTATGTAGCAGGCAATAAACATGTTTATTTCAGCCCTGAAGTTTGGGCATTGTAACATGGGAGTCTGTGGGGACTGACCAGATTTCAGAGCCAACCTCAAGTGGCCCTTCAGGCATCTGCAGGTGCAGGAGATGCCAAGGGGTCCTAACCCAGCGTCAGCATGTGACAGGTTGGGATTTACACTACCAGTACATTCTGCTCCTCCTGGGCAGACTAAAGAAAGACATGACATAACTTTTTTTTTTAATAAGATCCTGTCACCTTCATGTTGATCTATTGTTGGTGCCTGCACACTTATCATATTTGGTGTTGGTTCAGTGTTCTGCCAAGCATCCAAATATTCAGACATGATCTACTTTGTGGCTTAAAGTTGTGACATAAAAGAAGCTTTTTCATGTAGTTGTAATAGGCCTAGCAAAATTATTTATAGTGGATTTCCTTGTATTTAACAGGTTTATCAGTTATATTTGAATAATGATTAGTTATATGGAAAGCAGCCAACAAAATAAGCAGTGTTCTAAATACTGATGCAGCTCGACAGGTTTAGAGGAAATGTGGGTTTGATTAGTTATAGTATATGATGTGCCTCCAATTCTAAAGAAGAAAAAGAAACATTTCAACTCTAGAAAAAAATATATTGCACCAAAAAGGCCCTAAATTATGGATTCACTGGCTGAAAAACAGATAGGCCTGCAAAGGAAATTAAAGAGAAAAGCAACAAATCTTACCCTCTTTTCAGCTTCCTGTCCTCTTTCCTCCAGCTGAGACTGAGATGTCGGGGAGAGAAAGCTCACCACAGGGAAATAAAGAAAAACAGGGCATGGATGTGGTAGGAAGCTAAGAGACAGGCCATGGAAGAGATGCAATGTGAAGCTCAATTTAGTTTTCATCACTCAACACTCAACAGATAAACACTTAAACTTAGAAACAATACAAGAAATGTAGTGAAGATGGATTTAAATGAGCCCTCAATATATTTTATGTCACTTAACTGGGCCCAGCTCAGGGGGCAGCAGTCAAAGCAGAGATGCCCTAGCCTCCCTCTTCCTAGCCGTCTCCTTCAGCTCTTCTATGGGGTACACCAAGGTGTTCCCAATGTAAGCTCAGAGACATAATCCCTCCATCGTGTCCTGGGTCTGCCCACTAGCTGGACATGCCCCAAACACCTCATCTCAGAGGTGTTAATTGGGCATCCTGGTCAGTTGCTCAAACCACCTGTAGTGGCACCTTTTGATGTGGAGGAGCAGCATCGACAGCTATTGTGAGCCCTCCCGAATGACCGAGCTTCTCACTCTGAGGCTGAACCCAGAAACCCTCTGGAGGAAGTTCATTTCGACAGCTCGTATCCCAAATCTGTACAACTTTCCCAGTCATCAGTTAACTCTGGCATAAAATCTTTGCAAAGTCAAACTTGCAGATCATCAAGAATGAGATTTCCACACCAGATCGGCCACGGCACAGGTTAACAACGACTCCCACCAGTGCTGTTGGCCAACAGGGTGCTGGTGTTGCCTGTAGACAAAGGAAGAGGAGAGGGGGAAGATGTGTTATAGGAGGCAGCGCGAGAGAATGAAAGGGGATAAAAGGTGTTGAAGATGGAGCTGCTAGGCAGGAATAAAAGAGGAAGACCACAGAGAAGGTTGGTGGATGTAGTGAAGGAGGACATGCAGAGGGTTGGTGTGACAGAGGAGGATGCTGGGATAGGGTAAGATGGAGGCAGATGATCCTCTGTGGCGACCCCTAAAGTGAGCAGCCGAAAGAAGAAGAAGAAGAAGAAGGTATGAGGCATAAGGCAGTGTTTCCCACAGAATTTGATTCTGTTTTGGCAGCAGTCAGTGCGGGAGGGTCAGGACGTTCGCATGTGGGTGTGTCCAGGTGCTTGGGTATGTGCTTACGTGTTTATGAAAAGGGGGTACACCCACACCAGTCCTTGTTCTGCTGCAGCCTTGGTGAGCTTGACCAGCTGCAGATTCTGCTTAAAGTGGCCCTCCAGCTTACTACAGATCTCTGGAGCATCAAAAAAATACATTAAGCAGCTGCAGTCCAAGATTGTGGAGTTGGATTCCATCCAACCACTGGAGAAGAGTCTCTCTGGAGAGCCACAACAGAGACTGGCACACCAGCTGGTGGGGAAACACAAGACAGATGGACTGGGGCTAGTTAGTTAGCAGAGGCTAAACTTTCAAAATAAGAGCAAGGGGATTGTCCACCAATAAATCGATTGAGGATGGAGTTGTTCTCTTGGATAGATTAAAAACAAAAGAAGTCACCAAAGATACCTGGGCCCGCCCAGATAAAATCTGTGTGTGGGGAAATCTTGCAATGCTTCCCATTTTCACCATTGTAGTTCAGGGAGTATTCTTTAATAGCCATACACACAATAAATACCTGAAGCTGATGGGAATATTTAAAAAATTACTGGTATTTGTTAACCCATTTCATTCAGAACAGAAAATATGGTTGTTATACAGAGAAAGTCAGAAGAATAGAAACTCTAGGAAGTCAGTGTGGTCCAGGCTGAAGAATCTCAAAAAGAATTTGATTCATTTTGTTGGGATTTTGACTGGAGAACAGAACAGAGAACAGATAAAGCTTTGTGACTATTTAACAAAAAATAACAGTGTTTGGCAGCCATTGTTCCCATAAATGTACATGAAAAACAGCAAAACGGTGTCCTTGTGCACAAATTTCATGATTGCGCCAGTTTCCTGTGGTGCCAAATACTGCACTTTTGTTAAAGCCACTGGCGTCTAAAATTACACACTTACATTGGTCAGCTAAGATAGTTGGCCTTTGGTGCTGGTGTTGGTTTAAGCAATATTGAGAAAGGTCCATTATCCCCAATGTGCTTACGAAGGCGTTACATTTAAATGCAGAGGGTAAGTGTTATTTTTCAACATATATGGTTAATATTGTGAAGTTGTGTATTTTAACCCAGTATATGATCTTTTCTAAATCTAACCAAGTAGTTTTTAGTTCCTAAACCTAAGTGAGTAAATAAAGAAGTATAAGGCAAGTGAAAATGAAATAAATTTAAAAAATGAAAAGGGCAAAACCAAAGACCCCAAATGCCTGACAAACATGTGACTTGTTCCAACCCTCCAACTCACAAATGCAGACCTCTGCATTTTTTTTTAAAGGAGGACAGTTACCTCTCAGTGTTTAATATTGCTGATGCGTCAGTGCCAAAGGAGACTTTAGATTTCTGCAATGCCAGCGACATCTAACAGATTGACAGTATTTGAAGCTCTAGGATGAGAATGCATTGGATTGCAGTGACATTTGGTACAAACACTTATGCCATTAATTCATCAGTTAGTGCAGTACTTCCTAACCTTTTTCATGTGAAGTACCCCCAAGGGCCCGTCAAATGGACTCAAGTACCCCCTTCATCATCTCTACTTCCTGTGCTGCAATTTGTTCACAACTCATTCTAAACTGAATCTTAACATTTAAATTATATAAAAGTGGAAACTGTTAAAATGTTAAAAAAGATTTCTCTGATTGAACAGTTAGATTACTGTTAGGCTTTTTTTTTCATTTCTGGTCTATTTTCAATCTTAACTCTTTCTCCATCCTGTTAACTAACCACGGGGACCGTTACAGTGTAATTATATAGAAACATACATAATATACACCAATCAGGCATAACATTATGACCACTGACAGGTCCAGTGAATAACACTGATTATCTCTTCATCATGGCTCCTGTTAGTGGGTGGGATATATTAGGGAGCAAGTGAACATTT
Source organism: Paratilapia polleni (assembly GCA_015106735.1). Taxonomy (NCBI): domain Eukaryota; kingdom Metazoa; phylum Chordata; class Actinopteri; order Cichliformes; family Cichlidae; genus Paratilapia; species Paratilapia polleni. Next base: position 31,291 of record VUQI01040578.1, on the reverse strand, counting down.
TGTCCTCAAAGTTGATGCGTTAGAAGCAGGAAAAATGGGCAAGCGTAAGGATTTGAGTGAGTTTGACAAACTGTGATGGCTAGACGACTGGGTCAGAACATCTCCAAAACTGCAGCTCTTGTGGGGTGTTCCCGGTCTGCAGGGGTCAGTATCTATCAAAAGTGGTCCAAGGAAGGAACAGTGGTGAACCGGCAACAGGGTCATGGGCTTCAGCTAAGAGAATGCCTGAGATGAGCCCATCCACAACACGAGGTTATTCATTATGTTGCTGCGTGGTTTGGATTATTCGCTGTGAAAAAGTCGCGATGCTAAACTTAATGTCCACACTGAAATCTTAGTCCGCCTGAGAGTGATTCTTTTCTGAAGTATTCAAAATATTGGGTGTCCGGGACATCATGAGCCCATGGGTTGTTGTGTATAACCATGAGTGTTTGTTTTTTTTTAACTTAGCTTAAAGATGGGCTGCACATAAATAGTGCTGATTAAAAAGTTGGAGAGGTAGTTAAACTGCAGAAATGGTAATCTATACCAATGCCGTTGTGTATTTGTGACTCACTAAACGAGCCACACACAGAGCACCGACCAGGCTCTATCTGTGATCGTGCTGCAGAGGTGTTTTTAATTGCCAAAAAATAAAAAATAAAAAAAAAATAAAAAATAAAATAAATAAACAGGCATTGCGTTGTACTGCAAGTGACGCACGAATGGCTTTACCATACACAGCAAAACAAAACCTGTCTTTTGTTGCCTTTCTGACTACTACTACTGGAACACGGTTAACTTGAGAATGAAGTCACTCCCAGTTCCAACATCCAACTCTTCTGGTAAAAGCAACATAGCATAAGGTGATAATGTGTCAATACTGTAATTTCTGTTAGTTCTGCTCCTTCCAAGTATTAAAAATGTATATATGACTTAATGCAGGTTTACAGTGTGATAAAATGTGGCTGAGAAGAAATGGCTTGTAGAATGTAAAGAAAAAGACAAAACTTCAAAATTCAACAAGTAATCAACAAAAGCTAACAATTTTAAATTCCACTCAGATATAACGCTTTCTGGATTTTACTACCTCAACTAGTTCTGCCAGGATTAATTGTTTAATAGTAATTGTCTAGAACCGCCCCGCCCTTTAATCCCTAAAGGCAGGGGGAGCAACAGTGACCCCTGCCAGAAATGCTGGCTGAGCTCAACTCTGTGTCCGGCCAGAACGAACACTACACCCAGTTTTTGCCAACTGATTGGCCAGTTAATTCAGTCAACCAATCATCAATTTTAATCATTAAAAGTAAACCGTCAAGCACAAGTCCCAAAGACTTGCCTTTCAGGATTATCCGCTTTTCACTTTGTCTAGGTTTTCAGCTATTTGTCTGAAAAAAAGCTCATTTGAAAAGTAAGATTATGTATTCAGAATCACTGAATCTGAAGATATCACCTTGATCTCAGGGAACTTTTTGGCAGGCAGGAAGATTAAAAATGATAAACTGATAAATGATAAACTGGAAAAAAATGAGATTGAGGAGTGATGATTACCCGTAGTCCTGAAAGGAAACCTCACACCCTGTCTAATATATCTGATAACAGCCATTCTGAAAAGCAGCATGGACATTATTACCATCTTAAGCCAGCATGGTTTCTACTACTTTAAAAACACATTTCCTGCAAAGACCATCAACTATTACTAAGTATCCATACAATATGACAGCAAGCAGCCACTGATGTCACACTTTATGTGCCTAAAAAAAGAATACTTCTTAAAACATGAGATCATTGTGCTCCTGCATTTCCTGTGTACTGCATCAGATGCTAAATAGGACACAGTTACAGGCTGTTTGGTTTCAACCCACAAGTTCAAAACATGAACACGAAACTGCCTTTAGGCGTTTGGGATTAATTTCCTTTGATTTGCCACTGTGAACAACCAAAGTTCACAGACCCAATCACCTAAGGTTAACAATGCAAGCTGCGCAACAGCAAATTGTGCTATGATGTTGCATTTCTTATTGTGGTCTGGGAATCCATGATATGGAACTTTCTTGCTTCAACCAGTCAAAAAA
>VUQI01040578.1:0-29217 GCA_015106735.1 Paratilapia polleni | reverse complement strand
GTAAAAATAAATTAACAAAAAAAAAAAAAAAAAAAAAAAAAAAAAAAAAAAGAGTCTTTGGAAATATAAGCCACCTTCACTATCAGGTTTCCCCTCCGATGAAAAGCATCAATGTGAAGTATCAACGCTTAACTGTCTATAAATCCGATGATTTATTTTGTTGGGTATTGTCTAGTAATCCCTCACCTCTTGACAAGAAAAGGCTACTTTATAGGAACCCGTGCTACCTCCTTAGGCCCTTCTCCATTGGAGAGATTTCGTGACTTCACCCACAATAGCTCAAAAACAATACAAACACAAGTGCAGCATTATCCTACAGCAAAATCTGTCCTCTCCTTTTCTGAAGATGATAAAGGGGGAATGGCTATCTCAACATTAAATCCCATAGATATACCCTCTCAAGTAACCAAATACAGCAACATCTGGCCCATTAACATGATTTCCCCAAGCTTCCTGTGTTTACACGCGCTCAGGCGAACACATGCACGCAAACTCATAAAAACAGGCAGTGCAGATGCTCGCAAAGGCGCACACTTGTACACGTTCTTGTGACATATGAGCTAATCTCTCCACGCATCAGCTTGTGGCCCACTTTGAGTCCCTTTGGGTCTCAAGTCACCAAGATCTGTGTGGGTTACTGGTTCAACCTGCCCTCTGTTAGGGGATCTCATGACAAATCTTAAGTCGCAGAGAGCACTGAGACATTTGATTGTGTTACTTCAGGAGGTTTATACTGAGGACAAACACATCATAACATCTTAGTTACAACGTTTCCAAATTTACAACCATATTATTTGGAGCAACAGCGTGAGGCTTGCGCCAGAGGACTTGTGGCATTTTTGTGTTGTAAGTAGTTAGCATTCGACTGCATAAATGACAGGATAGAGTGATCAGCGGAGTCCAGATGTTGGGAGTCTTCTTTTCTTGTAAACACTTTCCACAAGCAATCTCTGTGAGCAATGAGCTGGTCAAAATGCTCCGGGGGCAATTTCACTGAGGTTTGACAATAAAGCCTGCGACAAGCCATATTTGTCATCTTGCGGCCGGCGGTAATACACACTTGCAATTGACATAAACCTCTCATTTCAAAGCGGCCATTGTGTGCGATTCTGGTTGACAACCATTCTATAAAAGCAACCTCTGTGATGTTGAGTTTTTCAACAGCATCCCTCAAGTTGACCTCAGGGTGAGCTGGCCTTTCCACATGAGATTCTGCTTAAAGGCGAGAGGAGGGTGCTTCATGGCAGCTCTGTCAAAAGGGATTTGTTTGCTAGGATGAGAGAGTAGGAGAGAGTGCTCTCTCTCAATCAGCAAAACCAAAGACAGACAGATTTCTCTCAGCCCATCTGCAGTGATGCCCCACTTAACATGGCCTTCACCTGAGTGTTCATTGGTAGGAGTATATCTGAGATGTTAATCTGCAGGATTGGCTTTCTGGAGCTCCAATAAAAGGCCAAAATGCTGATTCACATTCCATGTGTCACATATTGCTTTCAGCTGGAGCTCAGAGGTCAAAAATACATAAAGGTGGAGTGATGCTTTTGTGTTTCCTCACTTTTTTAATAGTGCAGACAGCCATTACATCAGTACATCATCTTCTGTCCCCCCCCAGCATGAAATTACAGAGGAGGTCACATACCTCTATTATTCTGTCGTGAATCTGAAGGCCTCCCTCTTTGTCGGCTGGACCTTCCTCGATGATCTTGGACACAAAGATTCCTTCATTCGAAGTGATGTCATTGTCATCCTGTGAAATAAATTGCCGTTATTTTCAGTGGATTAATGAAAGCACAGTGCTCACATTGCTTCTTAAGGGAAGTAAAGCATATAGAAGTTTCAATAAATCTCTCAATAAAACCACTTTTAAAAAACACTGGAAACACTGGGTTTGGTTGGTGTGGGCGAAACCATGCGAGTGTCTGTACAAAGTTTTGTGAGTCTCCCAAGTTAAAGGCTTAGTTCAACCAAAAAAAAAAAAAAATCTCCCAATGAAACTATTGCTGCCACCCCTATAAACGACATCAACTAAATTTAGTTTGGCCTGCTCAAAACACTGAAGATTTAAGGGAGATTTCCAATGAATCCACAAATTTTACTGCCAGCAGTTTTTATTGGCAGCAGCAATTCCTAAGGAGATATCTCCAAATCCGGGCACATAGTAAACAAAAATATCTGGAAGGCTTCACACCAATGAGGCTAAGTGAAACAATATGTCTTTTTGCATTTCGTGTGAACTGCCCTTTTAACCCTGCCCTTGAGTGTGGACTTTATTAGGATTAGCTTTAACTTCAGATGCTTCCCAGGCCTAGAGGGTTGACCCTGGCCTACAAAAAAAGGGCCTAAATGTTGACATGTGGACATGCTGAAGGGGCATGAAGTAGTCTATATCCAACATCGTGGCCATGACCCCAGAGTTAGAGCTAAGTCTGGGTTAACGGCTCTGTTAGCACTCTTTTTAAAACCACGTGAAAATCTGAAATGCACTCCTGCTGAGCTCTGCGACACAACTACATTTTATTAGGATACTTAGAGAAACCTCAGAAGTCACAGAACAGATGCTAATTAATCATTTCTGGTCTGCTTCCTCTTTCGGGGGCATCGTCTACAGTGTTAACACTGCAGTGCTTTGCTGCAAGCTCTTCAACGAGCCTACTGCTTTGCCTCACCACTACCACTATCTCAAGAGTTGCAGACAAACAAGCTCATCTAGAGACCACAAAACCTGGCAGTTGATTGTGCTTACCAAGCCATACCAGTATAACAGCCGCATGAAACGCACGTGGCAAAGGCTGCTAGGATATTAGCCATTTCCTTTCTAATGAACAGCTTCTTACACAGCCTGATGATTTGAGGCTGGCTGGGAAAGCAAAAGCCCAGTATTATCTCCGGTGTCGTATAAGTTTGATGCATGACTCTGTCACAACAGCAGGGCGGGTTGCAAATCCATGAGTAAATGCATGGTTAAAGAGGGGGGAAAAAAAGCTTTTTCATGTGTAGATCTTTTTATAGTTTCCTCGCTATAAAAAGTTTTACTGTGATAATCGATGTCACTACTGAAAAGTGCATCACTGTGGCTGTGGAAAAACAAGCCCGTTACAGTGAAGGTGAAAGCGATACGGGGAGCACCATTTTCAATAAGGCCTTCGCTGCAGAAAGAAGCTCCATGTATGGAAGATACCAGCGTTGAGATATTTTCCAACCCTTCACTCAGCAGAGCGTGTGGCATCATTAATGACTTTAACTTCAGAGCCTCAAGGCAGAAAGTGGCTGAGAAAAGTTCAGGCTGGGTTTAAAAGACCCTTTCCTCTCCTCTGTGTTTACCTCACCACCAAAATCCCCTCAATTAGAGACAAAACAACTGTGGTGGAAGCCATAATCCCAGATTTAACTCTCATAAAAGTAATTATAGTTTTTTTAATCTGTAATGCCAAATCCGCTAAACCAGACCAATATATAAACACAATAAAACTTGATAGATGCGGTCCATTTATCCACAGACAAGAAAACAAACGCACAACTGTCTAAGCTGTGTCAGTCAGTAGAGAGAAGCCTTGTGGTGCTTCCACTATTTGCTAGTCATTCCTGGGTTGCCATTTGACACTTGGCTGATCACCGGAGGGGGGGGGAATGGAACCTCCAAGATACTCGGCTTGCAACCTACCGCGCATGGCCTTCCTCCTATGATGTTAAACCCCAGAGATCCACTCTCACGAAGAAGGACAACAGTCATGCTTTTAGTCTCGCCTTCCTACAAACAGACAGGAGAGACAGACGTGAGTAAAGAGATGGTAGGAGGTTATTCATAACAATCCAGTGTTAACTCCTGATGAGCTACAGAATGACTGAACTGTGTGCCTAGAGAGGTAAAACAGAGGAGACAAAAGAAAAGAGGAGATAATGTCTTCTACACTTTAAGGGATGGGGTAATAACAGAAGTCTGAAACTTAGCTCAATGACATCTTTTACACATTTTCTGTTTAATCTTTTTTTTTTAAACTACTAATTGAAAGAGTGAAATTTTCAAAACACAAGAGCTGAACTGTACCCATATACAGTATATGTATAAAACTCAGGTTTTATACGCAGCTCATTCACCAGCTACAACTGCTGCTAGCAAATGGATGCCACCAACTGATTTTAATTCTCTTCAGTAGCCAAACAGCAAATTAAGAAACTATTGACCGTTCTCTTATTAATAAACTCTCTTCATACCATGTCTGTGTTATTAACATCCAGCCAAACATGGTTTCTTCAGAAGAAAAATATCACTCGCCACTCAAAAGGGCCAAATAATCACCACATTAAACTCAAGACAGGCAGCAAACAGACAGCTTAGTAGCCATCAAGTGATATGTTCAGCAGAGTTCCTTGAATCTTTTGATTAGGTGTCTCTGTATATTATGCTGCTGCTATTGTTGTGTCATTATTTGCAGAATTTTTAAGTGTAAAAGGCCAATAGTACTGGGCCACCTACACAGTACGCCTACAGGAGCTGCTCAGCCATGGAAACCCATGCCATGAAGCTCCCGGCGCACATTTTTTGTGCTGACGTTAATGCCAGAGAAGGTTTGGAACTCTGCAGTTACTGAGTCAGCAGAGTGTTGGTGACTTTTATGCACTATGCACCTCAGCACTCGGCAACCCCGCTCTGTATTTTTACGTAGTCTGCCACTTCGTGGCTGAGTTGCTGTGATTCCTAAACATTTCTACTTTGCAATAACACCACTTACAGTTGATCGTGGAATATCTAGGAGGGAAGAAATTTCACAAACTGACTTGCTGCAGAGGTGGCGTCCTATTACAGTACCGCGCTTGAATTCAGTAAGCTCTTTAGAACGACCCATTCTTTCACAAATGTTTGGAAAGGCAGACTGCATGGCAAGGTGATTGATTTTATACACGTGTCGCAACAGGACTGAAAACACCTGAAATCAAAGATTAAGAGGTGTGGCCCAATACTTTTGTCCATATAGTATATGTAGCTTTACAGTCTGCCAGTCTAAACTTATAAAAAAAAAAAAAATGTCTTTGGATCTTTGTAGATCAGCTGTGGGAGAAGTGTAGCAAAAATCATGTACAAAACATGAACTGGGAGACCCATTTGAGTTGTACTGATAACTGTGTTTGAGCTGTGTTTTCAGTTCTTGGAGCAAACATGCTTAGGCTTTTCAGTTATTAGTAACTGAATACATTTGCAAATCTGAATACAGTTTTGGAGATTTTTCTTTTACACATTTACAATTCTGATTACGCGAACACAGATCCTGAATACACATTTGCAAATGTCAGCATGCACTTAGAGATTTCTTTACACATTTACAAATCCGATGAGACACAGAAGGATAGAGGTGCACCACTCTCCAAACACATTTGCAAATAATTCTTCTTACATGATATCCCTAAAATACAATATAGACAACAGACCCATGAATTTGTGTACACAGTGGTTACATTAGCTAAAGCGTTGCTCAGCTGTCAACATTATTACCGTCATTTGGGACAAACATTTATCATCGTTACCTTAGCAAATCATTCAGCACTGAATGAAACAAATACAACCGATTGTTACTGAGGAATGTGAATGTCTGTTGGCTACACTGCTCAGTTATTCTGTAAACCACTGGCTACCTTTATTTAAAATATGACTTTTTTCCAACAGTGGGGTTTGTTAAAAAATTTCTGACAGGAACTTATCAAGAATTTATTATCTGATTAAATCAATGTATAAACAAGGAGTGGCTGTTGGTGGTAGAGGAGGTTGTCTCCTAATCGGAGAGTCGGTGGTTCGATCCCTGTGTGAGCCAGTGTCGAGTGTAATGCATTACAAAGTATAGCATTCAAGTACTCAGATTACTTGTTCGTTGTAACAAAAAGGTAAAAGGTCTGTTTTGTAATTCAAGTATTAAGTTACTTTTTCCAAGCAATCTCTTGCTATTATAGTATTCTTATATTTCCTCGTTCCTTTTGCTGTGCAGAGTGGAATGTTTCCAATCCTGCCGCTGAGCCAGTCGGGATGTGAATGTCAGCTAGCAAGATGGCAGAGAGGCTGGCTCTTACATTGTGGCAGTATTCGCATTGTTCTGTGCTGGGGTGATAATAAGTGTCTGTCAGCTGGTAAGAAGCTCAGTTTCACATGTTGAAGAAGTACCTGTAAGCTGAGCACAGCTCCACAACACTGCTGGTGAGGAGGACTAAGATGCTGGTGCTAGTGCTACAGCTCAGAAACCACAACAGCAAGTTTGTTGCTAGTTATGTGGTGGAGAAATTGCAACCTATAGCAACGTGCTATGCAGTGAGGTAAAGTCAACAAACTCAGAGGGAAGTTTACAGTAGGCTACACATCCTCTGGACAATATAACCAAGTGCAAGATCATTGCAAATTGTTGCTCTAACATAATAGGCAGTATTTAAGTTTTTCATGGCAGCAATCTTGCAAAGTGACAAGTTACTTTAGCCAACACTTCTAAACTTCACTTCTCCGGGCCTCGGCCATAAATGATACGGAGGTCAAAGAGGAGAACCGTTCTCTCTCACAAACTGTTGTCCTATGTAAATTAATACACCAGCAGGCCTCTTACTCAGAAGCAACATGACATGAAAACCTCTGGGAAACTCGCAGAGTCAGCTCTTAATCTGTTTTTTTAAGACGGACTTAGAGGGGAGTTATGAGGTAACATAATTTCAGCTGCCGCCCCGGTATTCTGCAACATGCAGAGCCTAAATATAAAGCAGATATTATTGGCATGTACAGTGTCCTGACTGCCATATAGGCTAAAAAGACCATCATGTGCGAGTCAGGCCCCGCTGGAATGCGCGCTCCTGTCACGACAGTGTTAGTGGCACATGCTTCTGAATTATAGTCACTACAGCCATCACTGTCAACAAGAAGACAGTTGGGCATTATGCTTGTTGAGTTAAAGGGAAATTAATTTGACAAATAAAAAGGTACAAAGCAACAGGTTTTTCCATCCTCTTCAGCTATACTGAGTGTGTCACAGATCTCAAAACAAACTGGTTTTCACATTTCATCCATGAGAGCCATTAAAATGAACAATTAGCAGCAGCTAAAAAATAAAAAATACAACACACACACACACACATCTGCAAACACTCTAGCAATGCTGTAATCCCTAAGAAATGAAGTAAATCTCCTCAGGATGAGGTTGCAAATTCACTAAAACATCAGGTGTGCCTGGGTTATAAAAAATTTAAATGTCCTTAACACCAAAAATCCAAAACAAGATCATGCAGACATCAAGACATGGGTGCTATGTCAAGTAAACAAACGTTCCATGGAAAAGCAACAGAGCAGTTTGTTAGGAAGGTAAGAAAAGGCAAACTGGCAGTGAAACTTTAGTCCGTTGCTCACTTGTGACTTGGCACATTCACGGTGTGCCTTCACCTCAGCGCTCGTCACACTTTCCGAGTCTGTCCTCCATCAAGCTGCCTTCCCTCTGTCTAACTCTTAATATAGTTCATCTAATTATAGTCTAGGTACTGTCATGCAGAACAAAAAGGGAACATACTGATTTACAAACTCCTGGCATGCGGTCAAGAGGCAGAAACTCAGTGACCTTGTAAATCTAGGGCATTTTAGCCCGTTAATGATGTAGTACGGTCGATTTCTAATCAATGAGAGGATTGCCACTCAATGCTAATGTATGTACACAAAGGAACCGGCAGCCTAATACATTTTTATTAGATGAAATAGGCATCTTCATTGAATACATGATGGCTTTTATTAATGTGATCTGTCATGTTCAATTGATATCCATGCTTGTGAAATAACAAATAGGTTCCATTATTCTGTTAAGCTATCTCACAGATCCTTGCTTTAAAAAATAATTAGTCCACAATAAGCCTAATCAGACTGAGGTCACGATTACCCCGATCAAATTCAATGGAGGCTCAATCAGTTTGATGTCTCGTGATTTTAAAAGACAGTCTTTATCGCATCAAGAAGCTCAAACACTGTCATCCACAGCCAAAGAGGAGCTTGGTTCAAAAACACACATCTGAGGCTTTATGGTAAGTGTGACAGCACTTCTAACAGCCCTGCAATGAAGCACAAACACAGATCTGAGCTTTTTGTTTTTCCTTTAGTTTAATTTCTCTTCCTTGCCAGATGCTTAGTATTAAATACTCTTCTTGGAAACTCCAGTCAGTTACTCCTCGTACTCAGGTCATCCTTATCTCCCTCCCAGTTATTGACATTAAAAGACGTTAAAGTTGAGGAGTGGTAGAATCTCTAAAGTAACGTAGGTTGTTGGTCAAACTTCCCATGAAATGATGGACCTATATTCACCCTTTGGTAGTGATCTGAGGAACAAATACAGTACTGTGCAAAAGTCTTGAGCCAGCACTTATTTCTTTGCTAGGAAAAAGGGGAAATGGGCTGTCTTGTAATTTCTTTAAGTAGTCTTGAGGAATCGTTCTCTAGGCTTCTTGAAGGACATCCAAAGCTCTTCTTTGGATGTTGGCTGTCTTTTGTTCCGTTTTCTATCAAGATGATCCCACACTGCTTCAATAATGTTGAGGTCCGGGCTCTGGGGAGGCCAGTCCATGACTGACAGTGTTCCATTGTGTGTTTTTCTATCCAGGTATGCTTTTACTGCACTGACAGTGTGTTGGGAATCATTGTCATGCTGGAAAATGAAGCTGTTGCCAATCAGATGCTTTCCAGATGGTATTGCATGGTGAATCAAAATCTGACAGCACTCTTCAGCATTCATAATCCCATCAATTTTGACAAGATCCCCAACACCACTGGTTCAAACCATGACAGAGCCTCCACCGTGTTTTACAGATGGCTGTAGACAACATAGAGAGTATAAAAGATGGATGTAGCTTCTGTGACGTCACCCTTTGGTTTCTGAAGTCCTGTTTTGAAGCCTCGAGATAACCGTTTCCGCCATCACCATCTTGGCTGCAGGAAACCAAATGTGACAAGGAGGGGGAGGTCTGACTGTGAAACCGCACGCTCATTGCCTCACGACTTGTGAATTACAAGTCGTGAGGCAATGTTGTCTGTTATGTGTAGACACAACACAGCCTCAAACCATGACAGAGCCTCCACCATGTTTTACAGACAGCTGTAGACACTCACTGTTGTACTTCTCTCCTGACCTCCTCTGTACATACTGACCACGATTTAAACCAAAAATTTCAAATTTGGATTAATCACTCCATAAGGCCTGTTGCCACTGACTTCAGTTCAGTTCTTATGTAATTTGGCATACCTCAGCCTTTTCTCCCTGGTTCCTTCTTGACAGCCACCCTTCCACTGGGACCATTTCTGATAAGGCTTCAGTGAACAGTAAATGGATCAACTGAAGGGTCAGATGCATCTCTCAGGTCCTGTGTCAGGTTTTTGCCGGATTTCTCCCCATTTTTTAAGGACATGACTTTCAGATACTGTTCATCTGCTGTAGATAGTTTTTTTAGGCCTGACACTTCTTCTTTTGTCCTCTACTTGCCCAAAAACAAACAAACAAACAAACAAAAAAAAAACCCAACAAAAACATTCCACTGAAAATGGTCAGGTAAAGGGACTGGCCTGAAACCGAGTGAAAAAGCAGCCAATGTCCAAAGAAAAACTTTGAAAGACCTGGAAAAACCCTAAAGTACTATTGCTCAAGACCATTTAAAACAATTACATGAAAGTCTGACTCCTTTCAATATAATAGAAAAGAAATAAAGAAATGAGGGATGCCTCAAGACTTTTGCACAGCACTGTATGCCATGAAGTTGCATCAGAGACTTCTTGCCAATGATATTTTGAATTGTGAAATGCAGCTAGTAGTGGATGCACTCCATTTAGTGTGTTCCAGGTCCATGGTATTACGAATGCTGGCTCACTAGCATGGCTTCAAAGGAGTAGGACCATCACACAAGTCATTGCCTGGGCTTTTCCTGCTATGACAAGTCAAAATATCCCCTTTGGGAAATCAATAACAACACACAGATGTAATTAGACTTCTCGTTACTGAAATCACAAAATGGAAGAAAGATTTTTGGAGAGACTGCAAGACATCCTCCTCTAACAGCTAATCCCAATTCATATTCACATTTGTGCATTGAGGTTCTCTCACCAAACAATCCTGTTCACTGCTCGACTGGATCCAATGAAAGGCCTTTCTAAATAGAAAGAAATAAAGCTTTCTAACAAGTCACAATATCATCCACAGATATTCTATGCTCAAAGCATGCCCTAAGTGCAGACTTTATTCCTTCTGTTTGCGTTAGCAGAGCCACACTGGGAATAATACACTTAATGTAGATCTCAATGGTAGGACTGAGATGCCGCTATCAAATGAACTTTGATAACTAGCTGTGCTACGGGCCCAGGAAGCTTCTTTATACCAGCATGAGCGATTTCCCGATTTGCCTGCATCGGTGCTTTTGATGCGCAATTTACCAGTCTACTGGAACACATTTTGCTGGGAACTGAGCCCATAATGAACAAATGAAACCACCCAGCAGAAGAGGGGGGAAAAAGACAGAGAGAGTAGAGTAAAGAATTTGATAGATGATTTATTAAAGAACTTCTGGGACAAAAAAAATGGGGTCTTAAGAGGTGTAAAAATTAAAGCACATCCAAAAAAAAAAACCAAAAAAAAAGTTCCCATTCATCTATATTTCAACTAATAACTATTTCTCCTCTAAAGCTAACCTTGACCACTCCCCTTTGCTGATCCCAGCAGCAGCGCAAGCACCATACACTAATTCAATTCATTACCAGATTTATGAACTCCTGCATCCTTTATGATGTTGATAATGGGCCATTGGGTTTATAAATTTGAACCATAAAACATCCTTACATCAGATCTTCCTGAGCTTTTTCCTCATAGGGGTCTTGCATCAGACTCTGTTAACCAGAGATCTGGCCGGCTGTAATTCTTTTATCACTATATTTATACACTATATGTCACACGTCTCCCATTATCACCGCATCCCCAGCACACTGGGGTTTTTAAAGGCCCTCCAGGACCTCCGAAGCTCTTACTAGCTCATTCAACTTCGGTGCCAGCAGCTCTGCTGCAGCTATGATTCAAATTTGTTATGATTGTCTGGGGGAAAGAGCGAACATCCGATGACAAAAAGCTTCAAACAAGTATGCTGCGAGGAGGCATTGTAACTGGAACCTGGCTCTTGTTGTGTACAGAACTGCAGTAAATACTTGCCCCCTCCCCCCACAGCACTGACTGCCAGCTGGCCAAGAGGCACAGCTGACATCCATGTCTCAAAGCAGGCAGCCAAGGCACGAACCTCTCCTGGAAACTTGCAAAAAACGAAGAATGCCCAACAAGACCGACTTCCTTTTCCATCTGGGGTGAAGTTAAACAAAAAGATAGCCACCCAAACAACAAGGAGGTCACTCCCAGAGTGCAAGCAAACATGCTGAGGAAGATATGTCACAGCCTATAAAGTTGGCCTTGAAGTATATGTACAGGAGGTCACTTAAGACTTACGCGTAGTGGATGTCAGGATCAACTTTTCGTTGTACTGGAATCATTTTCTACTAATAAAATGCAGATTTTTTTTCTGCCTGTTTCAGGGTTCATATTGTGGATAAGAGAGGGAGAAGCTCGAGCTCACCCAAAACAGAAACTTTATTGCTTACCTTGCAAGAGAAAGTCACGGTCTTGGTGAGGGAGTCGATTCTCTCGCTGTACTCTGTGAATTTCTTCTGATATTTCAGCGCTGTCATCTGCAGCTCGCTGTGCACGGCGGAAAGTTGTGCCAAGAGAGCCTTCTCCCTCTTGTTGGCTTTAATAGTCTGCTTCTTGAACTCTCTATCCAGGATGATCATTCTGCATTGCAGCGCGCTGTTGTGCGCTTTGAGGGCTCTCAGACAGCAGTGGCTGTTTGATTTCTGCTCTTTATGGGTGAGCATCAGCCCGCAGCCGCTCTCGCAAATCCCCACCGGTCTGTAGTCGCACGTCTCCCGCATGTGCGCATCCACGTCCCTCAGGTTGAGCACCTCGATGCATCCTTTATTCCTGCACTTCGCCGGGGAGTAGTCGCACATCTCGGCATGCTCGGCCAGATGCTGCAGCTTCACCACGGCATCGCAGCCCCTCGCGTGGTTATCACATTTGATCTCCAGCTTTAGGATGAGGTTTTTGAGAGGCAAGACGTGGTTCAGCTCTTTGGTGGAGATCCGCTGACATTTGACGGGGCAGCTGCTCTGCTGGACGACCCAGGGCAGCACGCAGCCGGAGCAGAAGACGTGACCGCACGGAGTCGTCAGCGGGTCCTCCAGGACTTTATTGCACAAGTTGCATTTGAAATCCGGGTCCACAGTCCCCTTGAAGCGGTCCAACTCGAATCCCATGGTTTTGCTAAATCCAAAGTCTGGACTCCCCACCCCCGCAGATCTGAGTCGGAGGAGCAGTGGGGCGTTTTTAGCTGGTCATTGGTAGAGCGCTCGCAGAGACCTACTTGCTCCAAGCTCTCTTCACTCTCTAAACTCTACTAATTGACCGAGACTTTTTGGTGCCTTCAGGTGCGCCTCGTACGCGTATCCTTCAAAGTTTGAAAAAGTTTGTAAGGCTAAATATATACATATTTTTCCATTGCCTTGTCACGCAAACATTTTTTGTGTAACTGTAAATGAAAACGATGAAATCAGATTAAAGTAGACTATTATTAAAGGCAACTTATGACACGTAAAAGTAACACTTTCGGAACAGAAATATATAAAACGGATACATTTTTTTAGTCAGTGAAAAATCCAGCAGTCATTACTATATTTAGAACAAATAATGCGTGTCTGAAAAACATCAAATTGGAACTCTCTTTCACTTCGTTCGCGTGACCTCAACTTTTAAAATCTACACTTCTGACAATCAGTGAAGGCGACATTCCCAGGGGCGAAGGTTTTCTACCGTAACTACTCTACTAACGGCGCACATGGCGTTTAGCCGTTGGGATAAAATATTGTTTGCCCTTTTCTTTCTAAATAGAAAAACGTCAAGACAAGAGATTTTGCAGTTTATCTAACTATTTGTAACCAGCGAAAACATTGTAGTTGCCATGTATTCTTCAAAATACAGGGGCTGACTAAAACTTTTGGAACTAATATGTGTGGTTATGAACTCACCTGCAAATGCCTTTAGGACCTTTTTTACTTTCATAGAAAGTTAGATTTTTTTTTTAAATTGTAATTTGAATATTATATAAAAACAGTGCTACAATACTTATGAAATCACGTAAACCTATAAATTCCACACCTGCATATTTAGGCTAAACAGCCAAATTCCAGTTCATAAATGTTAGATATTTACTACAGAGTGGGTGAGCGTTCAGGCATGCACAACACTTGTGAAAACAAGCAACTTTGGAAGGACATTACCAGTACAACCACAGGAGACACTTTCAAGTTACAACACACTTTAAGGGGGGATGAGTTCAGGTAAAAGTTGGGGAAATCAACACGGATCACAATGTGAGGTATGACAATGAATATTTGAGGGATTCGTGTTTGAACACACCTCTCACTACACTTCTTATGTAAAGAAAGCATTATATTACACTGTTTTACCACTTTCACATTCTGATCTGAGTGCATTTCCAATCCCAGCAGGAGGGCCTATAGCTCTGAATGCATTTGAATTGTAAATTAGACTCCAGTGGACACACTGGATTCGCTTGAAGAAGGAAAAGAATAGCCTCTGTTGCTCAGGCAGAAACACACACAGTCTGTGTTGGTCCTGACCCTGTCGTGATTAGATACCCATTCCTGCTGGTTGCCTTCTCTTTCGGAAATCCAGTTTTATGCAATGCCATGCTCAATAAAACCTTTCCATATGTGCATTATCCAGAACTAAAAACACTGGCTTATCAAAGACTTCATGGACAAAGTGTGATGGAGAGAGTCTGAGCTTGCGGGTAAATCCTACACTGATGTTATGGGATGGCTTAGATGGGGTGGAAGAAAAACTCCCTATGCAGAACACCTCAGAGATTCTTGTACTGTGTATATACAGCATTACACACTGCAGAATTATATATATTTCTTAGCCAGTAATCTTTAGGTCATGACTTCATTTAAAAAAAAAAAATAAATAAAAAAGATAATCTTTAATACACTTCATACATTTTGTGTTAAGAAATGTTTAATCAGATGTGGAAAAATAAATGGATAAGAAATGAAAACTAGAGGCCTGGTGTTTTACTTTAGCACCTGTTTCTTTAGTAAGTTTTCACAGAATAATTGGATTTTTTTTTTTTCACGCTGTTGCACATCGTCTGTATAAAGCCATATATCATTTCACAGTTCAGAGCTTAAGGTTGCTATCAAATCTTGTGCTTACTAGAATATTGTTCTCAGAGCTCTGCAGAATCAAACCAGCAACCTGCCAGTCACACTCAGGCTTTCAACGTCTGGACCAAACTAGGGCCTGTGATTTATTATTTCAGTCCAGGAACAAACAACCTGCCCGTCTGTGCGTGGCTGTTTACTGTGAGAGTAGGCTGTTTGGTCTGCCTCACTAGCAGGAATGTTTGCTCTCAAAATGGAGTGAGAATAAATAAGCAGTTGTTTTTATAGACTGGTTCGGCATGAAGCTGAAGTTCTGGAATTTTCATGGTACAGTATGTTAAAGAAACTGATATGCTATCTAGAGGGCTCGTCTGCTAAGGAATGTTTTGTGAATGTGAAGTGGCAACAGGGGCGGTTTAAACAAGTCCATGTTGGGCCCAGCCAAAAGACAGACATCATCCCTGTAAAGATAAGAGTTAATCCCAGTCCTCCAACCTAAACTGTGAGTGAAACATCATGACAGACTAGAAAAAAATGCTCCCACCAGGCCTGCAGGTCAAAATAGCACTGGGAGATAAAGTTCCAAGCTAAAACCCAAGCTTACACTTGTTTGCCTGTATGGTGACCCTCTATACAGGAATGGTTTAGGATAACATATTCATTCTCATGGGAATAAGAAAATCAACAGGCTACAACTTTCCTCATAACTCTGGGGTAAACTATAGCTAGAAGACATTTAGCTTAGCTTAGCATAAAGGCAGGAAGCAGGAGAGCATTTTAATTTAGCCAAAAAAAGATGTGCACGTTCAAACCATAGAAATCAACAAATGTATGTCAACCAAACTAAGATAAGGGTTTACACATCAACAGGGGGGGGGGAGAAGCAATATTTAATCAGGATAACCTTTGGTAGTGTTAGAAGAACATTATAGGGAAGCTTTCACTCACCTTTTAAGTTGAAACAACACATTATATTTTTACAGTGCCTATACATTAGACTGCAGTTACTTTTCAGATTCTTAGAATATTTAAATTAAAGCAATGAGCTATTGTGTAAAGCTTTTACAGGTATTTTTTTTTTGCTAGCTTATTAGCAGGCTAGCTGTTCTCATAGTCCTTAAGATAAGCTAAATGCCTTTTGGCTGTAGTTTCAAATTTAGCTACTATTAACCATTAACTCTCAGCAACCAAGCGAATAAGACTATTTCTGAAAATGTCAAACCAGCACCTATAACCAAAGCTGTAGGTTGTGGCAGTTAAAAAACAAAACAAAACAATTTCTCAGTGTTTATGCTAAGCAACGATAAATATGTGCAACTTGTAGCTTTGTATTTAGTGTACAAACGCGAGGCAGTGTCAATATCGCCCACTCTCATCAAGAAAACAATAAGCCCAAAAAGTCAAGCTAGTAACTTAAAAGGAAATCACCATAATTTTTGTCACATAAAAGAAGGCATAAATAGTCTGAGCAAAAAAAGTCTGAGTGGCGTGAAAAGAGTTGTCCTGGTTTCATTGTTAAGCCTTCTTACTTGAAGCCTTTGTTGTAAAGCAACAGAGGGATGTAGGTTTCAGCATGTGTGATGAGGGTGTTATGTATGGGCTTTGGCTTTGGAGCTGAGCCATTTAGTAATCATCACCACTCTCCCCTAGATATGTCAAACACATGAGGGCCATGTGGGAAACTGCAAAGATGAGTTATTGCACTTCGGGATGCCTTTTCATGTTGTGCTGAAACATGATGTTCCTGCAAAAGGAATACACTATCCATCTCGCTGTGGTTTCATATGGGCCTGCAACTCCCTGGGAGTCAGAATATTGTCAAAACTGAGTGTAACCCCCAAATGATTTATACATCAATAGTATGGTTTGTTTTTCTTACAAACATCAGTGAATTATTGTGTTTTTCACAAGGGGAGTTGGAGTTTTGTGGCCCTCGCACACTGAGTGAATAAGTAACTTTAAAGGCTGTTTGAAAAGGTCTCAGGTTGACCTCATGGGCAGGCCGGGCTTGTGGCTGGGAACCAACAAGGCTACAGTTGCCTCCGCTGCTGACAGATGGCATGAACCAAACAATGGTTCTGGCCCTGTCGAACTGTTATGACAGAGAACAGCAGCTCAACCGTCACAACATCCTCATAGGCATAAACATGTAAATGCGCGAATGATTGCACAACACAGGTGTCAGCAGTGGGATGGTTGAAATAAACTCTTAGCAGGATGCAGACACGACACTCCCAATTGATTGTTTAC
The DNA here is from genome assembly GCA_015106735.1 of Paratilapia polleni. Taxonomy (NCBI): domain Eukaryota; kingdom Metazoa; phylum Chordata; class Actinopteri; order Cichliformes; family Cichlidae; genus Paratilapia; species Paratilapia polleni. Next base: position 12,701 of record VUQI01040578.1, on the reverse strand, counting down.
ATGTCGTGCCACATGGCCAACTTCTGGCTAAGGTAAATTGATCATGAAATTGAGAGAAAAAAAAAAGACAAAACAGATCTACAGTAGGGATAACAATGTGCAAAATATTTGCTGTTGCTAAGAAGATCCTTATCACAGACGGTTATGGGTAAATGAAGAAAAGCCAATAAATGTTTTGCTTTGCTTCTCACAGCTGCCTGTTTTGAATTCTCTCAGGGAGGTTAGAAACAGGATGTGGGTCAGTGGAACCCAGATTTACCCAAAAGCAAAACTGCACAAGGAGAGAAAAAAAATCCCCATTTTATATGACCTAAGTCAAACTGCTGAACTAAATCTGCAGTCACATACAGTAGCTAATTAAATCTTCATGGCAAAGACGTGCAGATAAAGTATAAAGACTCTGTGGCTTTGCCCTTTGTGGCTTGACTCATCTTGTGGACCAAAGAAAATAATAATTTTCTTTATCACAAGATGTATTGGCTGCCAATACTGCAGATGCTGCTATTATTATAATAATCATTGTGAGAAAGTCTGCCCCTCTACACCTCGGTTTATACATGAATGAACATGTAGGATCTTTATTACTATGTAGGTGCTGCTGATTGGTGCTTTGTTATAGTTGGTTTCCCAAAGACTAATTTGACAGTTTGAAAGTTAACATTGATAAAAACACAGATTTTCCCAGGATAGGGAACAAACCAAGGCAAACAGAAGTAAAGGGAGTTGATAAAGAACAGCAGTTCATCCTTTTACTGCTAATTCTTACACATTTATCGTAAATGTGTTTGTCTCTTCACCCAGAAATAAATCTACTATTTAGTCAAATATTGAAGGTATTAAAGGTTTTATATCTATCTATCTATCTATATATAGATAGATAGATATAAAATATAAATATTTAGCAGCCCATATACCAGTACTACACATATACTACAGATATAGAGACCTATAGTCTAAAGTCAGATTTTTTTAATTGCATAAAGAATTCAGTTTTTAATAAGTATAGCCTTGTGACTTGTAATACTGATACTACATAAATAGCGGCACTCAAACTGAGGCTTCTGTACCCTTTATTGTTGTTTGAGCATGGTGCTGATGGACAAAAATTGCCCTCAAAATTCCAGCCCAGTTTTGATTTGCTGCTGTAAGTCTGTTAGTCTGAATCGACTAAGAAAAAACGGCCCGAGGGGAAAGCTTTACAACTTATTCTTGAAAGAACCATACTTTCTAAGCTCATGTAAAATGTGTGGCCATCAATGAAGAATGTGAATCGAATAGCTATCCCTTATGTACAGCATCAGAGTGCTTGCACTCAAGGAATGACAATGTGTAATCATGAGTTCTGTACCTGATACTATCTGCAGAGTGTGTTTTGCTATAGATCTTGTAAAAAGTCTTCTGCATTTTTTCAAACGGACTAGCATAATGCATTAGTTACAGAGGTTTCCGAGGCACAAGTGTGCAATATTAGGAACAGATGAGTTGCTCTGCAGGGGAGAGGAGGGGAGGAAGGCACTTGAGAATCTCCAATCAAATCTTCCTTGCTGAAGCCTGTGAAGCACTGCTGATTTTCTGGAAGCTCTGTTCCCATTGAGTCCATAAATATCATTCAAAGTATACTTGGCATATCTTATCCCTGTGGGTTATTAAAGAAAAAAAAAATGCTCAAAGAAGGAACTTTAAAGATAAAGCACACAGAGTTTAAAGGTTTTGATTTCACATCTGTAATAGACACATTTAATAGTTAATATTTTTTGTTTATTTTGCACTCCACAGGGCCTAACAGTGGAAAGCTTTGTCCTTTACTTGTTTGGTCCATCCATTACTTTGATCATCAGAAATATATCCTGACAACATTGTCTTCAATGTGTTCACATTTTCAAGGAGATAAGCAGTCATGTGAAAAAGAAAGTTTTTGGGGTGGTGATTTTGGCTTGTTTTGCAGCCACAGGACCTGGGCACCTTGCATTCAATGAGTCGACCATGAACTCCTCTGTATACCAAAGTATTCTGGAGTCAATGTGAGGCCATCGGTCTGACAGCTAAAGCTTGTCCCAGGCTGGGTCATTCAGCAGGACAATGATCCCAAGCACAGCAGCAAATCTATAACAGAATGGCTGAAAAAGAAAAGAATCAAGGTGCTGTAGTGGTCCAGTAAAAGTCCAGCAACCTGACTGTAATGCTGTGGCAGGACCTTAACAGAGCTAACAGAGCCAAAATTCCTCCACAATGACATGAGAGACTGATAAAGTAATACTGAAAATGATTACTTAAAATGATCAAATTACTGCTGCTAAAGGTGGTTCTACAACCTACTGAATCATGGGGTATTCTTAGTTTTTCATGGGACTTCATAGGGTCCTATGAAAACTTTCTTTTTCATACAACTGTAAGTATTTTGGACCTTGTAGTCACTTTAGCACCGCTGTCCGGTCAGCATTCCCTCTTTTAGCATCTGACAATCTTATGACTGAATCTGCTGTGAGTATTTCAATAGTCTTTAAACATTATTCTTGACCTGATCTTTAGTAACAGTATTAGCCAAAGATTTTCAACTAAGAATACAAGAAATATCACATTTTCCAAGCACAGTTAATTTTCTTTAGCTTTCCACTTTGGAAACTCAATGAGCTTTCCTGTTTGGCCAATGCAATGTTTTGATCTTTAATGAACATCACAGCCTCTAGAGGGAACTGACATTTACTCCCATTTTGTATGAAAAGTCAACTAATTAAACAAGTCTCAACACTAAACATCAGACATAAGGTGAATATAAAGGAGCTATTAGCAGCTAAAGAGACACATATTTCCCTCAGATGTTGTCAGAAACCAAAAATAGAGTTAAAGGAGTGTGGATAATGCAAAGACAGAAATTAATGGTAATGTTGGATGTGTAAATTATCAACTATTTGCTAACACCGTTGCCATAAAAGGTGATAATAATATGACACGTTGGTCTCCACACCTTCTGCCCCACAGTGGCCAAAAAAAATTTAAAAAACCCAAAAATAAAAAGACAAATAGTAATGAACTTAGAACATGCTCATGTTTTCTGGCATTGTGTCACGAGCGCTGCTTGATTTCACAGGACTTCTCTGTTCAGTGAACAATGTGTCGTGTTGGAGAAGCTGTTCTTTGCTCTTGCCTAACACCTGAAGCAGGGTGACAGCAGGGCTGGAGCTGCAGATAAAAGCTGCTATGCTGAAAGCTTGTTGATAATGAGAGCAGCGACCATGAACCAGCAAGCTGCGACTATAGTGTTGACAGGTCGTCCAACAGGCACAGTTCACACTTGCACACTCCCACTAACCGCTCATTCGTGGAGCATGAACAGGATGCGAGCTTTTTACTTTGCAAGTGAACTGCTGGTTTGTTTTTTTTTTTGTTTTTTGTTTTTTTGTTTTAATTTTAACACCAAAAGTTTAAATAAAAGTAATTATGCACACAAGAAATCCACTAACAAGGTCAGCAAAACTATGTCTTTTCTCTTGCAACAGATTGCATCTAAAAAGCTGAATAAAGGGTTAAAACTGAGAGTGGAATCCTTATCAGTTGCTCTTGCTGAGCCAACGAGGGTTTGCTGAGTCCCAGCAGAAAGTGAAGCCAGATTTCAACTCAACCGAAACAGACGATCTGACGGCATGAGAGCAAGTCACATTTCTCTGGCGCTCGTTCACCGCAAACACTCTAGGCTCTCAGTTCAGTGGCCACTCTGCCTCCATTTGTGTCACATCATATAGTGGGCGAATGCCGATGAAAGTGACAGTATATTCTTCCTGTAAAGCAGCCGCTAGTAGACGCGATCAGACACATGCAGATACAGCTCAGTTTTAGCTCCGGCATGCAATTTTAATGCATCTTCAGCATATAGTAGCTGAGCGCTATCAACATTTCTAGTCTTTTACCACACAAGTCTACAAGCAGCCCATTAGATTAGTCATATTTGAATATGGTAAAATATACGAATGTAATAAAACGAATGCCGTTTATAAAAACTGACTGCAGGTTTCTGTTACTATATGTTAAATATTAAATCTACTTCAGCCACAAACGATATCCACATTTATTTCTGACGGAAAATTAAAGACCTGTTTTGGCTTGAGTTTGCTTCACATTTGTCTTATCTCCCAGGTGTACAATGCAAGGGTGTTCCAAATGGGTCAGCTGAAGATTAATATTTGGATACCATTAAATTTAGTGCACAGATCAGCTTTTCACTGAGTTGAAAAGGGAAATGAGGATACGTTCATCCTGCTGGGACCTTTTGCTCCATGTGTTTCATGGAAATATAAAGCACTTTTCCACAACAGAAACAAGGTGTCTTTTACATTAATGATTTAGACAGTGTTTCTGATGGAGACAAAAACAAAAGCATTCATTATTTGTTCTCTTAGATGCCTAGAGTTACCAGTGTTTACATTTCTTGAGTCAAATATCGACTGTTGTTTCTCATAAGCAAATGGGCAAGATGCATGGTGTTGGAACAATCGAATCCAAAGTCTGTGCAAAGATAAAGAATGCAAATGTAAGTTTAGCCTAATGTGGGATTTATGGTCCCCCAGAGAGAGGGACTGTGGGAAGGAGCACAACCATGAGCGAGAATAATGGTTGCCTTTATGTACATGGCTACAACATCGAGATAAGGGTTTGCAGCTTTCTATGTAGCACCTCCAATGCACATGTCTGTGCAAGCTGAAAATACTGAAGTTTGAGTAGAGTATTTAATCCTAAATCCAAGCAAAACGCATCGGAAATTTAGGCTGGACAGTTGACATGCTATCCCTGTTGGCAAACTAGTTAGTCCCGTTGTCAATGGGACAATAGGTTCGTAAAGTTGTTGCAAGCTACAGTGCTTAGCAAATTTTAACAAAAAAATGTGAATTGAGTTTGAAATTCCTCACTCCTGTTCAAAATGGTAAAATGTGGAGAACTCACTGAAAAGGAAAGAGTCCACATTAAAGCACTTCGTGATGCTGGATGGTCTTTCCCGCTTTTATGGCAGGTGGTCTAATAAATTTGTTAAGCACTGTATATTAAACTATGATTCTTTGGACTCTGTGGCTCCCTACTTCCCCAAACTGTCTCTTTTAGTATTGATCAACAGTGCACATTTGCATGTCATATTTCAGTGGAGTTTAATGCCACATGAAAGAGCAGCTGCTGGTGCAGGATTGTTAGGGGAGGCACGGTTTTTGAGGGGAAAACTAATCATAGACTGATGCAGGAATCATAGACTGTATAAAAATATGGACCTAGCCACCGTGCATCACCAATTGGTTGTTCAAGTCCAGTTTTGAAGCCTTTATTCTGAATTTTTGTTTTGAAGCTGATGCGATGAGCGAGGGGTGGATGTGACTGAGAAACCGAGGGACACTACACATTCACATAGCAGATACTCATCAGCCCTGCATTACTGCCCTTTTCAACCCTAACGGGGAACAGAATTTACCAAATGAAAATGTTATATTCAGACTTAAATTAACTATTTTTGACCATAAACTGACCATAAAGTACTTTCTGAGGCCACAGATCAAGGGTGCTGAAGGCCATTTTCTAATAGGCTTTTGTACTTTTGCTTATTTAAGGCACTACTGCACTGACTACACTTTACATTAGAAGCTACCTATCTACCTCCATCTTTTATTTACAGTTAATGGAGGCAATACAAGACTCAGTGTAACTGCTGAAAACTTTGGTAAGTGATACCACATATCACCAGGAGAATGTATTGAATCACCAACTGCTTAGCTCAGCAAGCTAAGCAGAGCCATGCTGAAAAATTAAGCCATTGCCAATCAGAGGCTTTCCAAACGATATTGCTTGGTGGATTAAAATCTGCTTTTCTGTGTTCATCATTCCATCAATTTTGGCAAGATCCCCAACACTACTGGCTGAAATGCAGCCCCAAACCATGACAGAACCTCCACTGTGTTTTACAGATGGCTGTAGACACTGTTGTACCTCTCTCCTGACCTCCTCTGTAGATACTGACAATTCATCACTCCATAAGACCTGTTGCCACTGATTTTCAGTCCAGATCTTGTATAATTTGGCATACCTCAGCCTTTTCTCCCTGTTTCCCTTCCTTAAGAATGGCTTCTTGACAGCCACCCTTCCACTGAGACCATTTCTGATGAGGCTTCAGCAAACAGTAGATGGATCAACTGAAGGGCCAGATGCATCTCTCAGGTCCTGTGTCTGGTCTTTGCTGGATTCCCCCCCCCCCCTCGTTTCTTAAGGACATGACTTTCAGATACTGTTCCTCTGCTTTTTTTTTAAGGACACACTGCACACCATGCTGAGATATGACAAGTTTTTGGCTAGTAGCTTTTTTGGGAATAACCTTGATGGTGCAAAAATAAAATTTTATGCCTGTCAAACTGTGTTATCTGTGTGACAGGCTGGTAGTAACAAAGTGCTTAAAGATACAATTTAAAATTGTTTCTTTGCTAAGTCGTCTGTTATGTGTAGACACAACACTGGTTCATCCCTTGAGTTCGGTCCCTTTTCATGTTTGAATGATTCATAGGTGTTAAGTGGCTTAAGAAACAAAAAAAACTATTCCTTTGAAAATGGTCAGGTACAAGGACTGGACTGAAAATGAGTGAAAAAGCAGCCAATGTCCAAAGAAAAACTTTGAAAGACCTTCAGAAAGCCTGGAGAACTACTGATCAAGACCACTTTAAAAAATTACAAGATAGTCTGGCTCCTTGGAAGCAAAATATAAAGAAATAAGAGGTGGGTCAAGACTTCTGCACAGTACTGTATAAGAGCAAAATGTATGGCAAAAATGTGAACACACAAAATTCATGTAAAAGTTGAAAAGATGAATGTAGGTGAATGGACAGATCTTCTTTATTCAGTGTGTGTAAAAACTTTATAATACATATTCACACAGAAATTAATGAAATACAAATTATAACAACTTAAAAAAAAATATATATATAAACTCAATAATATATATATTAATTTATTTTATTTTATTTTTTACAATACATGATTCCTTTACTTTTAACATATTTAAGTTATTCTTCTCTGAATAACTAGAAAAGAAAAGGTGGTGCCCCAGTGCCCTGCATTAACCAGCAGCCAGAGAGTTGGTCATATTTACTGTGACGCTATGCAACAATATCCAAATAGCACTGGTTGTATTAAAACATAAAGACTACAGTCTCAGGCTGTGTAGTTCCTGGTGAGAGTAACATCCAATGGTCAAATGTATACAACTGATAATTAGCTTCCAACAACTTTAGAGGGGAACTTGGTGTAGATGTTTAGTAGAAATTTATGTTTGCAGCAGTACTGCTGCCTTTGAATCATGATAATTGTTCCCTAAGTAGTTTCAGTTGCCTAAACACAACCATACCCGAGTCATAAAGGTGGCGGGTCTGGTTTTTGTGACAGTCATGTTTGGGTAGGCACTGATAAAAAACAGACTGGGTGCTAGATCATAAGTTCTTTCGGAAGACAGTGATAAATCAGTTAGGGAGGAGGCCCCAGTTGTTTTAATAATTCAATTCAAGTGGAGTTCAAATATACCAGTAAAAGTCCGATTCCAAATTCATAAAACAACATGTAGAGAGGAAAGCAGAAGGATTACTTGTCAGACCAGTAAGCACAACCACACCTCACCAAGAATAATTCGTTCTCCGGGGAATTTCTCAGGATCATTTCAGAGAAGTGATTAGTTAAATGAGAAACATACATTAAAATACAAGGATTTAAAAAACAAGAATAATGGACTGACAGTGTCATGATTGTGTATGTGATCAAAGACAAAAACAAACAGCCTGATTGGAACAGTCAGACCAGTTATTCCTGTAGCACAGCAGCAAGAGGGGTTCACTGAGGATAACTCAATATACACGGAAACAAGGCAATGGTCTGTGTAAGTAACATTAGGAGCTAATCGGAAACAAGCCCCCTCTAATTAGCCATTACCAAAATAACAGACTGAGGTCATAGTTATTGCTTTCCCTTATGGGGAACGCTGGTCTGGGTTTCACTCAAGTGCTGCTGAAATTAAGTATTTTTAGACTTTTACTTTTAACACATGCCCACATAATCAAGTGATTGTTGTCGTTTTCTCTGAGTTTCAACAAATGCAGAATAAATAGGTAATTTAAGGTCATTCTGGTGTTTTATTGATCCATTCTTCAGAGATGTGACATTATTTGTATTTTCTGTTGATTAAACCTCCCAAAGGACCTATTTTCTCTCTCAATTTATTGAAGGACAACATAATCTCACATGAACATAGAATTTTTAGCCAAAGTTAAAGCAGCTTTATTTTAAATGAACCGAGGCCACATGCTTTAATTCACCAATCAGCATGTTGCAATGACGGCATCAAACTTGAGTGGTGAAACAGTTTGTGTTAAGTGTTAATCAAATCTGACACTAATTACAACACTGATTCCTGATTTAAATTTCTGATGGTTTATCTCAAAAATTAATGTTTGATTTAAAAAAAACAAACAAAAAAAAAGATTTCTTTTTAACCGTTGCTCAAATAATCATCATTTTAAAACATTAACAGGGTTTACTCAGTCAATTAAGATGTGAACTACACAAGAAGACTTTTGTTTGTTGACATCAAACCAAAATCAAATAAATCCTATCTACCTTTACAAAAGATTTTTCTTAAGAAAGAGCTACCGGACAGCTGTAGCATATGTAAAATAATAGGTAAATACAATGAATTCTAATCAGTGATTAAATGAAATTACTCTCTTCTGATGAGCAATGTGTTCATTTAGCAAAGAAAGGGCTTGATTGAAGGAGCTGCATATACACCTCTCACTGTCCTACTTCAGATGCCTGAGAGGCAAATACCTCAACTCCATTTGGTCCAGAGGAGTCTTTGCCTGCCAACACGTCTGCTGCAGCTTTACCTGGCCAGATCAGATGGGAATGGAGATAGTGTCTCTGCTTATATTCTTTGGAGCAATGTGAAAACAAACACACCTCCACTCCACAGCTGAAGACAGCCTTCCTGTAAACACTGTCCAAGGGGGGGGGGGAAAGAACCCACTCTTTTATTTGGCTATTTTAGATACCGGTTGTTCTGCGGTGGATCATGGTGCGAGATAAATCTCACAAAGGGAGCAGTGTGTGGGCCGGTCCCGAAATAACACGCCATCTCTTTGGTTTAAAAATATTATGTGAAAAAAAATATGTTAATTCTCTGTATAAAACACAAGTATCCTATTTAGCATTCCAGTGTCTGACCTACTTGTTACACACAAATGAGCAAGGCTTGAATTACTTCTGTATTTTGCAAAGAAAAAATATGAAAATATTAACCTTGAGGCTGTCCTGGTTTGTGGCTCTGAAAACACAGTGCATCTATTTTGGCTGCTGTAATGAAATAGTATAGAGTAAATGTGTTGATATGCAAAGTGCAGTGAAATGACAAATAACAGCTAGCGTAAAAATAATACAAACTGTATACATGAATGGGAAAGCAGAGTCATTGAAAAATAAACTCGGTCAGAAGGAAGACGGTGCTTATTTCTGCTCCCTGAAACCTCTTGGTAAAAGAACTGCTGGTCAGCTCAGAGTTAAGCTTAAGCCTGGTGCTGATCTAAGACAAAACGTGATGGATGTCAGCACTGTTTTGGCATCAGGAGAGAACAAAGAGGTGTAGAATTTAAAGCACATCAGTGCCCTGTAATACATTTATAGTACAATGCTGGCAATTTGGTACAATAATATACTGATGAATACTGTAAATGTTTTTTTTATTATGCCAGGCTTGAGTCTCACTGTTTTTCTTTGGTATAACCTATTTGAGCAAAAGCATGTTATATCATGTCCCACTATCTCATTTAGCACGCAGTAACAAAAAGCAATTATAAAGGGGATATAGAATACTGCAGCAACCTGAAGAGGCAGCTGCTCTGATTATATCCTGACTGATGGGAATGTACTACATATGTTTAAGTTCAAATCTTAAATTAGTAGAGGTATGACAGTTATTTCAGTTATCTTATGTTCGGACTTTGATTGTTGTGAATTTGTGACGTTGTTTGTATGGCCAAGAACAGTGGTAAGGTTAAGGCAGCAACAGGCCACCATAACCATGTGTGCTGCTACTTTCCTTTTTAATTCCTATGGAAGCGGTAAGGGTATGCATATCTTTTTCACAAACTGCTTCTGCATTTTTCATTTAGTTTTTGATAGATACATGATGATACACTGTAATATTTCATTTGTTGTTGTTCATCTGAGGTTGTATTTAAATAATTTTAGAACCTGCTAAGGACCAGATGATTTGTTTTTATTATGTCCTGTAAAACCTTAGAACTGAAAGAGTGTACTCTCTTTTTCACATAACTGTATGTTTTACATAGCCTGTGGTTTGAACGCACTTATGCATCCAAAAGTGTAAGGGTAGGTATGGAAGTACGCAATCTGAGACACAACACATCCAGCCAACGATCTTCTTCAGGGTAACTGACGGCTACAGCGTCCTTCCTGTAACTGTGCAGCATGAGAAAAAAATTATATCTTGTCGTAGTTTCAGAAAGAATTCTGGGTAATGGGGGGCAAGAACATGCTGACTGAGACAATGCTTAGCTTGAAGAAAGTGTTAAAGATGCAGATCCACAGTAACTTAATATATTACACAGTAATAAACTGTGTCCAGAGATTACAGTAGGAACAACTGCAATAGGCCTAGGTTGCTGGGGGCTTCCCATGAGGCACTGGGCATTTCTTCTTCACTCACCTGTCTTCACTCTCCATGTGTTCATACACCACTTTGCATTTAATCATTAGTTATTATTAACTCTTTCTCTCTCCCACAGTGTGTCTTTTGTCCTGTCTCTCTCTGCTCTCTTCTGTTTCCCCTCAACCTTAACCGATCACGGCGGATGGCTGCCCCTCCCTGAGCCTGGTTCTGCTGGAGGCTTCTTCCTGTTAAAAGGGAGTTTTTCCTTCCCACTGTTGCCAAATGCTTGCTCATAGGGGGTCGTCTGACTGATGGTTTTCTCTCTAATATTGTAGGGTCTTTGCCTAACAATATAAAGCACCTTGAGGTGACTATTTTTGTGATTTGCTGCTATATAAATAAAACTGAATTGAACTGAATTGAACACTAGCATAACTGTATAATTACAACAGCTCACAGTGTTGTAAAGTTTTTAGCCTGTACAGCATGGTACTGTAATATTTTTACAGTAAGAAGCTGTTGTTGCAGACTGTAGAAGAGCTACATGCTGGCAATATGAGCTGCCAGTACTTTACTGTAATTTAACAGAAGTCTGTGCAGTATGGGTTGGAATGTTTTAGCCCATACACTACAATACACCTACATTTGACCTTCTGTTTTTGTTTACTGTTTCAAGCCGTGTGTCCATTTATGTCTGTATATAAAAATCTATTAATAGACAGTTAAAATGGGCTTGAAACTTCACAGCAAGCACTATCCCTGCATTATTGTTAAAATTACAGCATCATTTGGAGGCAATTTAGTGCAGACATTAAATAATCTATATCTTTTATTGCATGAGCACACAATAATAATGTACCACAGACAAAAATGAATGCAGATTTGAGTCTCATTGCAATGGTTTAGACAACAAAGTCACTAGTATCAGCTAGAAAAGGACAAACCCAATCAAATATTACACATTAAATATTAAAATACATCGTCTGTCCTTTTCCTAGAGATTTGATACAAGTATTCTGTTGGGTCATGGTGCAACACTATAGTTAAGTTTGCCACTTTAGTGTAAACAAATATCATTTCAAGTTACTTACCATAACAGCTGGTGCTGAAGTTCTTCTTGGGAGGTCAGTTGTTTGAACCAAAGCTTAGCTTAGTTCAGCGTGATGCAGACATAGCTTTTGAGTATTTCAGTACAAGCACAAAAGAGATCATTTACCTTTGGCAGAAAGTTTTGGTTTTATTTGCTCAATTTTTCAAATATCCAACTCGGAGACAAACTGCTTTGTTTGCAAAGCATTTGAAAAATAACCAGTAGCACTCAGTGTGAACAATTTTCTATCAAAAAAAAAAAAGAAAAAAAGAAATTAAAAAAAGTTGCGTGTGTACTATAGATTATCCAGTATGATAGTACAGTGACATTATTATTATTTCACTGGGGCTTTATATTGAAGGGGAAGACATAAATTACAGTATCTCAAAACCATTACACTTACAACCCAAAACTGTTTACATGACTGATAGAAATCTGGGTGAGTAAGAATGGATATCTACAGCTCTGGAAAAAATTAAGAGACCACTGCAAAATGATCATTTTCTCTGATTTTGCTATTTATAGGTATATGTTTGAGTAAAATGAACATTTTTGTTTTATTCTATAAACTACTGACAACATAACTCCCAAATCCCAAATACAAATATTTTCATTTAGAGCATTTATTTGCAGAAAATGAAAAATGGTCAAAATACCAAAAAAGGTCCAGTGTTTTCAGACCTCAAATAATGCAAAAAAAAACAAAACAAGTTCATATTCATTTTTAAACAACACATTACTAATGTTTTAACTTAGGAAGTGTTCAGAAATCAATATTTGGTGGAATAACCCTGATTTGCAATCACAGCTTTCATGCGTCTTGGCATGCTCTCCACCAGTCTTTCACATTGCTGTTGGGTGACTTTATGCCATTCCTGGCACAAGAATTCAAGCAGCTCAGCTTTGTTTGATGGCTTGTGACCATCCATCTTCCTC
>VUQI01040577.1:0-17793 GCA_015106735.1 Paratilapia polleni | reverse complement strand
CGATCACAAGGCATCCGGGGCTGTGCTTTGATTGAACAAACACGATACAGCGTTTTTGACATGCAGGGGCCCATACTCTGCAACTACACATGGATGGAGTGTGATAAGCATCAGCGGAAGTAGACACGGAGGAGGAGGTAGTGAAGAGGATGGGTGAAAAGAGAAGCAGAGAAAAAAGAAGGAACAGATGAAAGACAGTAGATTTAAAAAAATAACGATAGGATGCACTGTGAAGATATTGTTTTCTGACCTGCAAGGCGCACACTAAGTGAACACGCATGATATCCATACTACAAATCCTGCAGGACATAACTGCCAGCGATGTCAGATTCTGTGAGAAAACCAAAGTGTGAGCTGACTCCGGTAACGTTTTTGCTTCTTGTGCAAAGCTCACATCCACTCAATAACAAAAAAGAAAGTTGTCTTAGCAGCACACTTTTTTTCACAAAAAAGAAGTCACATTTTGACTGTAAAGCAGCTGGCAGTCGCACAGATTATTTAAAACTCCTAAAATCAGGGCAAAACATGAATTCAGTGTGCCTGAAATGTCCCTGCAAAACTATACGATAGGTTAAGGTTAAACTGTTTAAGATGGTGACAATTGCAGCATCTCAGAACTCTCTGAGTCTCAGGTCATCTGTAATGATGCTAACAGCCATTATTACATTTTTCCTTTACTAAGATTTGTAAAGTCATGCTAGCAGTATGAATGCTAATGCAAGCATGCTAATGTTAAATAGATACAATGTTTACAGGGTTGCCCATCTTAGATTTAAGACGGTCCTTCCCAAGAAAACAACCAGATAGGTTGTCTGTGAAAGTTGTGCTTATGACATATAGTTAAGCAACCTGCAGAAAATGTATCGTCACCTTTAGATCAGGTGGAACTTAGCACCAGGGTGCTTTGTAACATATGGTTAATGTTGTGAAAGTATGTGTTAACCCAGAGGATGATGTTTTCCTAACTGTAGCCAAGGAAGTTTTGTCTATGCCTAACAAAGTAGTGCCAAAGTCTAACCAAAAATGTTGGTAACTTAAAATGGACCCAAACGAATGTCAAACTCTACTTGACAGTTTGGTATGTTTGCATCTCCTCCATAACACCTATCTCCTAACATGGACTTTTCTGCTCTTTTGAAGAAGAAACACTCCGTCATTTCAATGCATACGTGTGCCCTTGTTTTGCATGTTAGCAAGTTAACATTTGCTATTTAGCCCCCCAAAAAAATGGATCACTTTTGTTGGCGTTTGTTTAAAATGTTTTTGCAATCCATTGTATATTTGTATTACACAAAAAACAAAAATACTATATGTTGCATTGTATCACAGGGTCTTATGTTAACGTGTACTGCTTGGCCTAGTCAAAAACAAGACATAGCATAGATCAGAGAAACTTCCGCAAAGAAACATCAGCCTCTCATCTCCCTACATGAGAAGTTAAACTGTAATTAAGTATTGGAGAACTAATTAACTAAAAATTAACTATGAATGCCTGCGGAAAAAAATATGGTAATGCATCCAACTGCATTTTTGTTGAGTTATTCAAGTTAAATTACAAAGTCTTAAATAGACTGACCAACCAGTATTGCTATAGCTACCCAAAACCAAGACAGTGAGCAGTTCTTTCACGGTTCCTGGCTAAACAGTGCAGTGTTTTACCAAGTAGTCCTTTTTTAGTGCTTACATTAAGTGTACTTTGTTGAAAAAATGAGTTTGTGCTTCATTAATAAAAAGTTTTGTGGAGTCTAGACCCAAAATCTAGTCCACTTTAACAGGCATTAGGTATGTTCACTGTCACATGTCAAATTCAAGTGCAATTCAGTAGGGGTTTGTTCAGGGGAGAAGGAGCAGCACTTATTCACTTTATGCAGTCTGTTTTTCAGGCTGGTTCAGGGATCATGAGGCTTCTTCTGAGCTTGAAGCTCCACCACATAAATCTAACATCAGTCCTGCCTCTGTGGTGTCTAACAGAGCTGTTTTTGACAAGTTGGTGTTTTTTTTGGGTTTAGTATTGAGATGCACACACATGCTCACCAGAATCCAACATATCCAACGTACAGCTGAGGTGCTTTGCTTTGTTTACATTATGATAGGGCTGACACCCGTCTGCATTTTTCTCAACAAAGTCAGGGTGTGTGTGTTTGTGTGTGTCTGTGTGTGGTTGGTAACAGCTGCGAGGCTCCGGTAGGCGGGCAGGAGGAATGGCAGGCATCCATTCTGAGCATTCCTCGGGGCCAAACACTTTCACCTCAGGAAACCACACCGACACCACACACACACGCGCTCGCTGCCGTCTCACAAACACCTCGAAATACTAAAACAACCACTTTTCAGGAACAAGATTTCCCTTAGCTGTGACATTTTCTTAGGCCAACAGTTGCTGAACTCTTAATGTGTGTAAAAAGAAACAAAAAAGTTAGATACTTTGCTCTGTGCACCTTCATGTGTCGTTTTTTTCTGCCTTTACATCCCATCTTGTTCTGTTTTATTGGTCTAAATTCTGGGTTATGGCCCTGTTTTTCATGCGACTAGACTTGGCTGCAGCTCAAGCATTTTATAATAACCGTGGTGCTCAGGGTGGGGTTATTACTTATAAATTTTTTTTTTTTTTAAATCAGCTTTAGAAGCCTGTATGCTACCCATTTGCAAATCTTAGGCGTGTGTGGCAGCTGATAGCAACCAGTAGCCAGTCAGAGTGATGGAACAAAGGAAAAAAAAAATCTTTATAAAGACTGTGAACTTGTTTTAAAATGCAAAATATGTGCACAATATGTCATTTAAACACCACCCTGCACTCTACCTTCTTTTAGAGAATTGATTTTAGACATTGTCAGGAATTAATGGCATGAGGGTGTAAAATAGGTTTAGCAGCACAGTGACAGAGACTGAAATCTTTGCAGTCAACCTCGTACAGCTTGTTGCTATTGCTCTTTGTCTGCTTCTTTTTTTTTCTTTAAACAAATGAAAATGTTAATAAACAGTTAAAATGAGTCACTACAGGTAATGAATGCTTGGAAGCTAATAGGGATGGATAAGTAGTTGAGACAGTTCTCTAATCATACCTGAAATGGTAAAGTGTAATCTGTAACCTGAAAGCAGTCCAGCAACAGTTTAAAATGAGTTTGAATCAACACATTTGAACATGAGAGGTGGTATTGTTACCGACCCATTGGAGGTGTTTTTTCAGTCTGTCTGACAGGACCATAGAGAGGATAAACGTAGCTTGTTGTTATTGGGATTGTTTAACTTCATGGCTAAGTGCACCAGTACATTGGGTATAAGCCAAAATCGCCCAGTATGTCAACATGACAGACTTGTTGGTCTAGCACTTTTGGAACAGCTAAAATGTTGCCCTGCATTACAGTGCCTTCAGTTAAAAAAAAAAGACAAGGTGTAGATCATGTCACAACTGGGCTTCTTGTGTTTGACCTTTTGACCTTTAATTACTGAATAAAGCCCCATCAGTCTGGGAAAGCCCTCTGAGACAAATTTGTGATTTGTGACTACTGTCTTGATTTAATTGGGCACAATGATCCATCCACTCAGTAGGAGTGCGGTTAGCCCAAACAACACAACCCATTCTTAACCACCCCACTCTAATTCTGGCTGACAGGAGGTGTTCGACAGCTACTCTCCAAACTCCACTGGACTGTCTGCTTTTTCCTCTGACCCTGGAATAACCTTAAGAGTTAATTCATCGCTCCTTTCCTGTCAGCGGCCACACTGAACCAGCTGGGAAGTGGGGCAGAAACACTTGTATCTGAACAAAGATTAGTTCTTCACACTATTTCAGCAATGTGAGATGGTGAGGCACGATGTCTCGCCTCCATCTGTCTCACACACTCTAACTGCTAAAGCACTGATAGAAGGATCACCAGTTAAAAAGTAAATAAGAGTATGTTTGTGTATGTTTTGTGTTCAGGAAAGGTACTTTTAGGTTCCTCTGCGGTGTTATCACTTGTTTGTCAATGATGGGCTGGGTGGTAATTTTTTTCTAGGTATCTACGAGTCTCTCCATTTGAATTTAAGCATTCCTTTGTGGGCTTCAAGTGTTTCTGTAAATGTTTATGTTTAGTGTTTTTCTCTTGGCCATTTGTAGTAGAAACTCAGAAAACTCAAAAACTGACCAACAGTGATGAAGATACGGCAACAACCGTTTCCCTGTACTGACTGATTAACAAATAAATTCATGTCTTATTCTCTTCTCCTCTCAACTGACTTTCATTTATTCCTCTTTTCTTCTCCTCATCTCACCATTTCACCTCTTCTGCCACCCTTCATTTGTCTTCCAACCCTCCCAGTGTGTGGTAAATCTCATCAGTGAGCTCCAGGAGCAGATGTGCAGGTTTCAGGAGGAGATCAGCACTCGCATCCAGGAGAAACGGGCCCTGGAGGAGAAGGAGGCCCAGCAGGGGGATCCCAGAGGCGGCCAAGCCCAGGGCTACAGCCCTCAAGTTGGGTTGGCCGGCTCGGACCTGAGCCTGTCTGGCTCTGATGCCCGGAAATACAATGGAGGAAAGACTGTTCACGTAGGGAGACTTGATGGATGAACTCATCTTACCCTCCTTCCCCATCATTTCTTCTCTTCTCTTCTTCCCTTTTAACCAGTCCACACACCACCCGGTATTTGGAATTTTCCACAGAATCAAGCTAACAACCTCTCTTGTAGTGTGTATGTGTACTGCAGGATGTGGGGGTCATGCTCTACTCTGGGTCTTGCAGCAATTGAGGCTTTTGATTGGGTTTCTAAATGCTTCCATACATTTGAGGAGTTATTTACATAGAAAAGCTTCCAGCAGTATGACCTAGAGTAATGGTTTAGGTGATTTATGCTGAGGTATCTCTTTCTGCCAAACTCCTCAAGTATTTGAAACATTTGGAATGTATTTCAGCACCGATCAGGATTTTGTCTCTATAAATCCTTTCAAACTTGCCTTGGGGACCAGAATTGTGTTTTTTTTTTTTTGTTTTTTTAAATTAGATTTGATGTGGTTTGCTTGCATGACAGTGATTCCTCCATTTACTAACAAAGTTTACATCTGTCGGCTTCCTCCTACACTGACCAGGTGGATGGGTTATGTTACAGTCCCTATAACAATGCTGTCCAAGGTTTCCCTCAGATGGTGGCAGTGCGCAGCTGTCAGATATGCAGCCCAGAAGGCTTTCAGTTGGATTCTGGGTTCATCCTTTTCCTGGTTGTTAACTGCACGCTGTGGTGTCTGTTTCAGGAGGATCATGTTTCCTTTATTAACCACTGTACTGTCTGGCCCTGGAGACCTTTTATAACTGCACTGAATGTGAACCTGATGTTCAAATACCCTCCCATTTATGTCGGCATGCGTGCCCAGTCATGTACAGAAAACTCCTGTTGATTCTGACATGTAGATGCAATTTAAACTTTTTTCAGAATTTCTCGAAATTTTGAAACATCAGAAAAGTTTTGTAATTGTGCACATATATGTGAAGTGGTCCAGCTAATGAAAGGATGCTATGGTTTGGGTTTTCTGCAGGATTTGCAGCAAGAAGTTAAGCAGCTGAAGAGCAAAGTGGAGGAGCTGGAGGGAGAGAAGAGCCAGTATGAGAGGAAATTAAGAGCCACCAAGGTACTTGTTAAAACGCATACAGCAAATGTGGACTGCTTACACTTAAATATAAACAGGATATCTTCTAAGGTAAGCTGTGGAAAAAGAAACGGTATCAGTGTGACAGATTCCTGTGGTATTGATGGCTAAGTAGCAGTATGGTAATATGTAATGTACATAGCTGTAGAAGAAAAAACAGATTTATGTGGTCTCATTGTAGGAGATCCACATTAAAGCTTACTTTGCCATGTAATGTAACTGTAGCCAACATCACTACAGCATCTGATAGGACGTCAGCTGCTCCACAGTCCTGGGCCTCCTGTCATATTTTTTCTTTCATAATGCTCCAGATGTTTGTTAATGGGTAAAGGCTTTGCACCACTGATATAGACTGTTTCACCAAGAAGCCATGCTGTTGGCATATGTGAAAAATGGTTTGGCATTGACTTGCTGAAGTAAGCAAGGACGTCTTCTCAAAAAGAAGTTGTCTAGATGGGTGCAAATGTTGCTCTAAAACCTGTAAATATCATTTAGTATTAGTGGTTCCTTCACAGATGTGCATTTCACTTGTCATACACACTAATATGTGTTAGGGCCCAAAAATCACAACCATTCATTGGTTTTCAGCCTTGGTATAGAGATGTCTCCAGATTCTCTGGATCTTTTAATATTATATAGTGTAGATGATGAAATGCCCAAATATATTGAACTCATCTAATCTTTTACTATTTTACACTGAGAAATATTATCCTTAAATTTCTGAACTCTTTGCCCACGTAGTTTTGCAAAGAGCAGTTAGCCCCTCGCAAGTTTTTCTTCTGAACGACTCAGCCTCTTTAAGATACTCTTTTTATTGACAGTGTTAGTAATTGATCCCATTAGTCTCTGAGATGTTCCACCTGGTATTTTCCTTAGCACTTTTCAAGTTATTTGTTGGCCTAAATGCATTACTGTTGATTTAATTTTGAATGAAATTATTTGAATATCCTTTTTTTGTTTTCTCCAGATTCTTGCTTTTGTGTTTTAGATTTATTTTGTATGGAATAAAAACACAAGATGGTAACGGGACTTAATGAACTCTGAAGTGTCGTTAGGCTGATTTAATTTTCTTTGGACAAAGCCAGGCTGCTTGTTTTTCTCTGCTTCCATCCTTACATTAAACTAAACTAACTCTGCTGCAAACTAAGATGACTAACTTCATATCATAGATGAAGTGCAGAGCAGATTGTGGAGCAAACCTAGCAGAGCAGCTTTGTTAAAATGATTTCATAAAAAATAAATAGAAAGGAAATAATTAATTTAAAGTTAACAGCTGGCATTACTGTGTCATTATACACAAAAGATTATTCCAAATAATTTCTCTAACCTCCATTTCTCTGGATTAAATAATCAGAGGTGTAATCATCTCTGTTGTGTACTGTGTGTTTAGTTGCTCAGCAGCAGAGCTGAAGAGGTTAATTTCCTTTGTTAAGATGAGCATCTCTCTCTAACATTGTTTGATATTGGTTTATCTGAAGGAGGTCAAACTACCATTGCTTTCTCTGTGCTTACAGTGCTTCCTTCCTCCTCTCTTTCTCCTCCTCCTCCTTCACTCTCTGTATCCTCTCCTCTTCTCTATTAACCCCTCTCTGCGGCTTGCTCTCTTCACTTTTTTCCGCTCCTCTTTTCTCCTCACATTTCTAAATCTCTCCCCGTCATTACCCTCTTCCTGTCTTCTCTCCCTCTCTAGCTCTCTATCTCTTACTCTCTCCATGTGTGTTACCAGTCGCTCATGACCCAGCTGTCCAGCCTCAAGCTGACTGTCGAGCACACACAGCTGGAGAAGCAGCATTGGGAGGAGCGCTGGCGCAGCGCACAGGTGCCTCCTCTTCCTCCTCTTCTGCCTCCTGCTCTTGCCGCTTGTCATCTCTGTGTTTGTTTCTTTCCTATGATTAGTAACTGTGTCTGCCTCCCCCTGTTTTTCCTCTTCTTTTCCACTTTTCTCTCCTTCTTCCTCCCCTTCTCACATTTTTTTCTAATTTCTTTTCTTTCCTTACTTTTCTTAGTTGTATTTGTTTTTGTTGGTCTTGTGATAGCTGTGCATTTGTTACAAATTCTAAATATTCAAGCAGGAAGAAATAGGACAAAGAAAACTTACATAATAAAAGCTCCTGATTTTGACAAGGATAAGGTTTGTATGTGTAAAAGCAGACACAAGGAGAATCCCATCCCTCTACTTGTGGCTATCTTTTTCCTGATTTTGTGATTTTCCTTTTTTTTTTTGTTGTTTTGTTTGTTTTGTTTGTTTTTTTTAGTGTACGTTTGCATGGATATTATAAATCTATATAATTCCATCAGTTCTGTGTTTTTGTGACCCCGCTGTGTTCGTGTTGACTTTGTTTACTAAGGATATAACGCGTTAATGATGATTTCCATTTATTCTCACTCTGGAAATTCAGCAGATTTCCTGGCTGGTGCCTTTCATTTTTATTTTAGAAGCTCGGTAGTATTTGGAGCCTTTGACACAAACACAGATCACTTTAAGCTGATGGTAGGAACACAGCCCTGTAGCATCTTTGAACTATTCTCTGGTTTTGCCTGCTTCTTACCCTATTGTAGGTTTCTTTTGCTTCTAGGCTTTATTGCAGAGCAGCTGCAGGAGGTGTTAAGTTTGCAATTATAGCATGCCACCATAAAATCTGTGCACACACCTACTGTGTAACACCTATTGTCTTCAACTGTTGCCTCAGCAGCATTTGTTATTTGCTGTTCTTCTCATTTTAACTGCGATCAGGTTGTCAAAAACATGTCAAGGCCTCAGAGCAGACACATGCAAAGAGTTCACCTGGACAAATGCTCATAGAAGAAACACACAGGTTAATGGAGAAGTTGGGATGAAAGATGAGGTGTGTTCTGTGTTATCTGGGCCTTTAAACATGTCCTTTGCTCCAAATTTGCAAAAATGTAATTTTATTCACACCAAATGTTTATTCCTTTTAAAAATGCTCAAAAGGCACCAAAAGCACAAACACAAAATCCAAACGGGTGAGTTAGGAAAAAAAACAAAAAACGAAGTCTGCCCCTGTATATGTAGGGGAAACGATCTATAGATGTCAAAACATTTTCTGTCCCAGGCTATAAACATGGTAATTTCACAGTGGAATTTGGTCCTTTTTACACGGGAGTCTGTGGGGATTGACTCACCTTTGAATCTAAGCCTCAAGTGTTCACACGGGAAAGTGTGGTTTTTGGCACTTCCATTTTGGCTTAATTTTTTTCAGCTACTTGGTCACAATGCAGTAATGTCAGTCATGTTACAGTTAACAGCTGAGGTTGGAGAGCATAGTACATGTCAGGGATGGTGTTTCCAGTGATATTTTTTGTCCCGAAAACTTTATTGGGTAGATCCCTGAGTGGTGATGCAGTTTTGTTAGATCAGGTGGGAGATTTTGTTTAACACAGTATTGTAAAACATGAAAAATTTGAGGTTGATTTAAACAAGATCTCAAAATAACACGTGGCTCCATGTTATTATAGTTGGATGAGCTTTTCAGTGCTTGTTTTGTCTTTCCATTGTGCAGGTTTGTTTGAGAGGTGATGCTCACAGTGCCAAATAATACAATTATACCAGTAATTTAATAAGACTTCACATTTAATTTTATGTGTCACTGTGATGGCTCATCACTTGGTCCATCAGTTTGAGAAATTTTCACTTTGAAGAAAAATTGTTTGCTTAGTTGCCTCAAACTTACAGCTCACAGATATCCATTGACCTGGAAGACTGACCCAGTTCACAGAGATCTACTCTGACTTCCTCCACAGGCAGAAATCTCAGAGCTGCAGCAACTCCTGGCCTCCAAAGATGCTGAGATTGAGTGCCTACAGACCCAGCTGCTGGCCAGAGGCGGCAGCGCCAATGACAACGCAGAGAGAGGTACACACAGCTGACAGTCTGACCAATCAAATCTGTCAGTGTGGATGTGTGCGAGAGGCAACGATGTGCATGTCTGTCAACTCCGATTACTGTAACATCTAATCAACAGTTCCTCTCTTTTCTGCTGTTCACTTTGCTTGTTTTTTTCACTCTTTGCTGCCCTCTGCTGTAGAGGAGGTGTATATGAAGCAGCTGATTAACAAATGTAAGGCATTTCTGTTACTAATGGGTCTCATTTCTAACCAACCTTCTGTCTCTTGTAGCCACTTGACAGCTGGAATTTTCCGTGTTGGGCATTCTGTGATATTTGTGTGTGTTTGTTTCAAATCTGAAGCAAAAACCCACCAAGGAACATTTTGAATGTTGAGGATAATGTGCTGTTTGGTTTGAGATTGCACCAGCTAAGCTTCTGTGTGTGTCCACCATAGGAAACACTTCAATTGATGTGAAGTAAGCCTTTCAAATCAAAGAGACTCAGAGGGGATCAGGCAATGCAGCATCCATTGTGCACTGTGCAAACCTCTCCTGTTTGTACCACATCAAGTTATCTTTATTTAGCAGGAGTTGACCCAAAGTGCTTTCCCATTGAGGCAAGTACATTTACAGTGCAAGTATAGAAGAATACATAGAACAATTTAAAAGTAAACTTGAAGAGAAATTCAGAATATGATAACCACATAAACATCTAGATAAACCCACAAAGTGAGGCATATGTAGACAGTCAGTCCAAATATGAGCAAATATAACATAATGAACACAATATGAGGACTATAATATAAAAAATGGTATCCTTCCATCAATTATGTTCATATGTATCTATTATTTATTTATCTGATTTATCGATCAGTTTGATCAAAACGTAGTTACCTAAGAGGACAGGAGAAGAAGTGGATAAAACTAAGTAACTAGTTTATTCATTACTGCAATTTTCTAAAACGTTCTAGGACTCACCAGAGAGTCAAATTTGTTAGGTACAGGTTGCGATGTCCTGACTTTTTGTGCTTAGTCAGGCTCAGTTTTCCCTACAGCTGTCATAATGCAGTTCATTAGAAACGTGTTCCTGCTGCCTTGTACATGCTCATGTAAAGCTACAGATGAAATGCAAGCCATTTCAAAGCTGAACCGTTTGAATAAAAAAAAAAAAGTTTGTCTTTTAGATAGGTTTCTGCATTTGAAAGGATGTTGAATGTAATCTGGTGCTGGTTTGTGTTTGTGTGTCTGATACTGATACAAGCCTCACTTGTTGTTCTCTTGGTTATGGTACCATTGACATACTCAGTTTCTGTTTGTCCCAGGTGATGGCATATGGGCAGTTGTGCTGTCAGCATGTGTTTGTTTTGCTTGATTATTCCTATTTGCATGGCTATCACGTCTGTCACCAACATCACTTCATGCACCCATCAGCCGCCCTGATCTAACTAGCTCGAGGGTGCTGCGGGATCATTTTTAACTTCTTTTTTCCCTTTGTTAGACCAGGAATACCAGAGGTTAAAGGTTGGGATGGAGTCTTTGTTGGCTTCAAATGATGAAAAGGTATACAAAATCTTTTTTTTTTTTTTTTTCACTACTGCAGTATAGATCATTTACAATAAATTTTCCAGTTTGGGAGATGTTTTAATTTAAAACAAAAAAAGCATTACCATTTGTGCCTTGGTGATAACAGGATCGTCGTATAGAGGAGTTAACCATTCTGCTCAGCCAATACAGAAAGATGAGGGAGCTCATGGCACTCACACAGGGTGAGATTTGCATCCTTTTTCTGTATTGTGAGTTTCTGGTTGCAAAAGAACATAGGAACCTGTCTCTTCTCTCTCTAAATGTTCTGTGCTGCTGATTACTTCGGTTTGTATCTACCAGGAAGTAGTGAAGAGGAGCTGAGCAGCAGTTTAAAGCTCAAAGCCATCACTCACAAAGCACACTCTGACATCCTCAGATCAGAGGTAAAATTACACCATATATCTCCAAGAAAGTTTAAACAAACCTCACTTCTTTTCTTCACAAATGCTTTAATGTTTTGCCTGGAAAAAATGTTTTCTCTCTGCATAGCTGTCATCAAGAGGATCTTCTCCACTTATGCTCTCCTCATCCCCTTACCAGAGGGATTTGGATTCCAGGTATAAATGCACAGCACTCGTACTGTACACGATTAATGTACACAAAGCTTAAAAGTTAACTCTGTGTGGTATCTACTGTAGTTTCCAGAACTCTATGGACACATCGCTGGTGTCTACTGGTGATCCAAGTTTATTTAATGGATCGTGGTAAGCCCTGCATGTGTCCTCTTCACACACATTCAAAGTGTACACATTCATCTACTTAATCAGATGGCAATGATACAATGGCAGTTCTATTTTTTCCTGCAGGCATCGGCACCGATTGATGTCCAGCAGTCTTGAGGAGTTGCAGAGCGGATCTTTGCAAAAGGTCTGTTAGTGTTTGCTGCCACGATTCGCTTTGATACTCATTATAAACATAATATACTAATCTTTATCTAATCCAACCTATCACATCTGCTTCCTAATAAGTACTCTAACTCAGTACTTCCTAGCTAAATTGTAATGTTCTGTTAATCTGACTGTGTGATTGCTAACCTTCTAATTCTGGGTTTGTGTGTGTGTGTGTGTGTGTTCTCTTTGGTCTCTCCTGTGTCCGTGTCTGTGTCTGTGTTGGCTGTAGGCTGTAGAGATCCAGCCACTTGAAACTGAATCAGAAGTAGGGGCAGAGGTACTGATCTGCAACATGATGTCACACACTTAAAAAGTTCATATGTATTCATTACACATCATTATGTTACAGGATTGGTTTGTGTGTGTGTTTTTGTATGTATATGTGTGTGTGTATGTATAAATATATATATGTATATATATAAAATTTTTATTTATTTATTAATTTCTTTTAAGAAGATAAATGGAAATTTCAAGCAAATGCTTAATATACAAGACTCGTGTTGTGGTTAGATAGTCAGAAAAATGACATCCTGTCTCTTTTCCTTATCAGTTTCAACTCATGATTTTTTTCCATCGAGGTCAAGGAAAGATCATAAGCGATCAGTTCATAAGGACTTGGGAGAAGAAAATCCGACTGCTTAATAATGTGACAGCAAATGTTGCTGATGTGGCACAAAAAAAGCTACAAAAAGTGTCTTGAATACCGTAGGGTCTTTACCCTAAAATATAAAGCGCCTTGAGGCGACTGTTGTTGTGATTTGGCGCTATATAAATAAAATTGAATTGAATTGAATATTTTACCTCATCTGTTCTTACCGTGTGGTTTTATGCAGACTATATAACTATGAACAACACAGTAAAAAAACAAAAACTTCATTACCAAGGTTGGAATTTAAAAAGGAATATAGATGACCAGTCACAATGATGATGTATCGTACATCACTTTGTAGCTGACAGTGAGCGGACATTCGAGGCTCCAGTTGCGTAGGTAACCTTCTAATGTATTTACCACCCAAGTCATTTGTCAGTCAGTTGTATCCTTTCTCCCTTTGGTAATTGCTGTAATCGCTTGCCTCAGAGTTGAGATAAGTTTAACTGCTAATTGTTATTTCACTGGTTGACACTACAAGTTGCTAAATTTCCTTGACATTGCATGGTCGCTAGTCCCTACTTCATTGCTAATCTTCTCCCATTAGAAAATCACCCTGCTGTCCACTCATATTTTCTCTTCCTGCTGAAGAGATGATCCACCGTAATTCTTGCCTTGATTAAGGCTGGGATTTTAATAGAGTGGTAACGTTCATAGTTCACCTGTGGTTTTAACGAATTGTTCAAAGTTTAAAACATATCCGCACATTAGCAAGTTATGTAATAAGATGGAAAGCAGCAGTTATTTTCATGATGATCTGCATCACTCATCAGTTACGTTGATCACTGTGAAAGGTCTGATGTGCGATGCTTTGAATTGTGGGACGAGATTATCTCCTTTCCTTTCATAAAGGATGGATCAGTGTATCCTCTGTTGAAGGAGGTAATAAAGGAAGCACTGAGAATTCAACCAGCTCTTATTATGGCTGCCACGCAGATACTTCTGGGTCACTTCCCTCAGTTAGGAATCTTCAGAAGCAAAACTGACAATTCAACCAGCCTTGGATCTTTTCCAGTGATAAGGAAAAATGCAGTGAAACTGTACCTAAAGATGCACTCACATATATTCCTGTATATTTGGATCATGAATACATTCTTGATTTCTTGATCAAATCATTCACCTGATGATTTTTGATTCCTTTCTGGCGACCAGCCTATGAGTTTCAAGGAGAATATCTATTTATTCATAGTAAGGTAAAATATTTGTGGGCTATAAAATGTATTTCTGACAATTTTTTGTCCAGGTAACTGGTAACTTTCCCCTATGATTTCCTAAAATTATCTGGCATTTCAGTGCAGAAGGGTTCTACACAAATTGGTACCAATTGTGAAGGAAAAAGAGAAGATGTTATTTGCTATAGTTATCATAAGTACCTGTGTAAGTTTGTAAGAAAAAAATAGTCTAAAATGTCCAAGAGCTCATGCATTTATTTTTCTGTCCTACTCAGTGACTGCTAACAGATTCAGGTTACTTTGTCTGTGCCGGCAAGTCATCGATCCTCACATACACATTTTACAAATGACAGCAGAAACAAAAGTACTTAAAGTTTTAATCTGAAAAAATAAATAAATGTACAAAGATTAAGTAGATGTTAAGACCTCAGCTCTCTAAGGGGGAGGGTGAAATTGTCTTTTAATAAGCAGGAAAACACGATTTTACAAACAGTGGCCTGTGAGTGCTACTCAAAGCAAAGACAGACGTAAAACCAAGGAGACTCTTAACAGATTTTTCTCTATTCTATCAACAACAACAAAAAAAGTTTGAGCTGTGTAGCCACAAGCAGACACCTTTTTGCTGCAAACAAGAAACTAATACAGGGTACAGGCCAAGTGTCTTAACTTGACAAGTTTGCATTGCTAAATACACATACATACACTAGTGGACATTACAAACAGCCACAAATCAAGAGACACCCGGGTGGCTGCTAACAATAAATCACAGCCAGCCTTACTGGTTTAAACAGGTGGCTAAATGTAGGTGCAGCTTGAGTGGAGAGTGGACTGGCGTGGACAATCAGGTGCAGGGACAGGACAGGAGGAGGCAGCAGGAAAGGCAAATGGAGGAACCAATCCTGGGCAAGGGCTTGAACATATAGAAAGAAAAGGGAGAATACTGAGAGCTGTAACATAAAAGGAAAAAGTTAGGGAGTAGTTTCTATGTGTGTTATATGGCTGCAAAAAAGATCCACACAAAACATATTTTCAGAGGTAAAACATCTCTTGTGACCATTTATTGCAAGCAAGAAATCCAACTAATTAAATTATCAATCTTGTCATCAGATTGTGCCTCTCCTATTCTTTTTTTTTTTCTTAAGATTGTATGAATAAAGACAGGTCAGATTCTCTGTAAATCAGATCTAGCAACAGCTTAATGCCAGCTAATTCTTTGTAAAAGAGAAAAGTGTCCGTGGAAATTGGCGGAAAAATAAGGGACTCGTAAACTGCTGTTTAGTAAATAGAACTGCTGCAATTGCATCAACAAGTAACGGCTAAAGATAGATACCGATATGTCCCAGAGATGTGCACAAAAGACAAAATAAGCTTGGAGTGTCTTCTTTTTTGTAAGGCCATTTATAAACTGCTATAATGTGTGGTAATCTGTAGTGAGACTTGTTATGCTCTACAGCAAACAGTGATGTAACTCTCCAGATGCCCTGTGACCACTTGTTCTCAGTGTGACAAGTTCACAGTTGAGTTCCTCCTTTGAATAAAAAGGAAAAAAAAACTCCTGTGCATTACAACCACATGTTCTTATGTTCTGCAGATAGTCATGCTGCGAACACGAACACATAATCATACTGTGTCCAGACACACACACACATACACACCAAAGGGCCAAGACCCACCTGAAGTGGCTGTCGGTAGTACTTGACATCAGAGCTGCCTCCCAGCTGTTTCTTTCCACTGGCCTTTCTCCAGTTATTCTCTCAGAGCCCCAGTGACTTTGATGCGTGGTCATATTCAAGCATCATGAGACATTCACCCTCCAAAGGACACACCGTTATGCAACAGAGCAAAAACACAAATCACCTCATGGCCCTGCTGTGATCTTATGAAAGAGATCAGAACACATCTAAACCACCAACTTAAAGTGTATTTAAACAAGGATGTGACAAAGACAATCAGAGGCACATAACTACCAAATACAAAGAATAAGGTGTCCACTACATTAGGGTCAGTGGTGTTTATTGAGGAAAAAACATGAATTCAGAGCTGGAACTAGTGAATTTATTGTTTTGGACTTATTGTGCAAATCTTTACTTGTATACATTATAAGATTATATTTGGAATTGATAAAAAAAAAAAGTAACACACTGTTTGCTTTTTGTGCAGAATTCCCACATGGAGCTGAGCAAGTACCAAACTCTGCCGGGGAAACTGAGTAAAAAGAGCGAGCCGAGGGTTGAGCTGAACGGTGACAGAGACGGAGAGTATTTATCTCCCGTCCAGCTCTCCCCTGTCCACAGCCACAACCAGGACTACAGTCTGAGTGAGTACTGCATCTCTAAGTTCCATGTTTTAACCTGAAAACTCTCAAAAGCAGGTGTCTCACCCTTTGCAATTTAAACATTAAAAAAATGTGCATGACTTCAGACTCCATGGGTTAAAAGGAATATTTTTATATTTTGGAAAATGTGTTTATTCAGCAAAGCTAATCAAGCAGCCTGCTGACTGTAGCTTCATATTTACCATACAAGTCCTATTTAACTCTGCAAGAAAGCCAACAAGCACATTTTTTATTTTGGAACAATTCCTTGGAATATAAAACAAGTGATTTTGGTGAACAGGTCATTTAACATTGCAAAAAAAAAAAAAAAATCACTGAATTGTTAATTTTTGTCTTTGTCAACTAACTTTGCTCCCACTGCTTCCTTTTCTGTGCCCTTTCTTTTCTTCTCCTCCTCATGTCTGCTCTGCTGTCGGATTACTCTTTTCCCCTGTTTGTGCTCTGACTGCAGTTCGCTGCAGGAGTGCCAGTGCTCCGGCTTTAGGTACTGTATGCCCTCACAGAAGCTCAAATGTCAACACTGAAAATACACTTTCAGAAGAATTGAAGCGTGCTCAATGTTTCTGTGACTCTGAAGTCACTCAAAGAAAGCCTCTTCGAACAAACAGAAACATCACTGATCTTGTGAGCAAAACAAAAATTTTCTGTCACAGTAAAACCTGAGAGCGTGAGCAAATGTTCTCACTGAGGATCAAGCAGCTTTAAAGCCAGGATTAATAGGACTCCCTCATGACTCAGAGAGCTGTCGAAGATAATGCCCGCCTCTTTCACATCAGCGTTTGCTGAAACTAACACACACTTCAAGCTAATAGGCATAAAAGCCACCCATATATCTGCCTACACAGGGCCAGAGCTTAAGGCAAGCAGGGTAATCAGAGGACTGTGTGAGGGCGAAGAGAGCAAGCTTAAATATGTATGAAGTTCAACTAGCTAAGACAGCCCAAAGTAAACAAAGAAGGATTCAACCTGACATCCAGCCCCCTCGCTCTTGTGGCCTCACACTGGCTGCTCTCCTTGTTGAAGGAGCAAGTGTTCAAAACAAACAGGAGTGCAATGAAAAGGTAGCCTTCTTCAGTTGAGGTGGCAACAGTATTAAAGCTCCCACTGTAAAACTTTCTGGTATCGATCTTTGTAAACTTTTGAGTAAAAAAGATCCTCTTATCTGCCTTTGTTCAGGGTTTTGAAGATGATCACATTTTAATCCCTGTTAACATTTCCATAAAGTGTACACTATACTGCCAAAAGTATTCATTCATCTGCCTTCACACGCATATGAACTTGAGTGACATCCCATTCTTAATCCATAGGGTTTAATATGATGTCGGCCCACCCTTTGCAGCTATAACACCTTCAACTCTTCTGGGAAGGCTTTCCACAAAGTTTAGGAGTGTTTATGGGACTTTTTGACCATTCTTCCAGAAGCACATTTGTGAGGTCAGACACTGATGTTGGACGAGAAGGCCTGGCTCCCAGTCTCCACTCTAATTCATCCCAAAGGTGTTCTATCGGGTTGAGGTCAGGACTCTGTGCAGGCCAGTCAAGATCTTCCACACCAAACTCGCTCATCCATGTCTTTATGGACCTTGCTTTGTGCACTGGTGCGCAGTCATGTTGGAACAGGAAGGGGCCATCCCCAAACTGTTCCCACAAAGTTGGGAGCATGAAATTGTCCAAAATGTCTTGGTATGCTGAAGC
>VUQI01040576.1:0-18712 GCA_015106735.1 Paratilapia polleni | reverse complement strand
TTACTTTTAAGCTTTAGTCTTTTTTTTTTTTTTTTTATAAATTCTGCTTTTTCATAAAAAAAAATTAGCTGTATTTCATCCATCCATCCATCCAGGTCACGGGGCAGGGGGCCAGTATAAGTAAAGATGTCCAGACCCCCTCTTCTCAGCCACCTCCTCCAGCTATTCTGTGGGGACGCTGAGGCATTTCCAAGCAAGCCGAGAGACATGATGGAGCGGTGCCTACATAGAAGGTGTAGTTCGAGCAACAGAAGCAGCAGCTCTGATGTTATGTTATGATATGTTTGAATCATATTTATCGAATAGATTCCAATTTGTTCATGTAAATGGGGAGTCTTCTTCACACTCTAAAGTTAATTATGGAGTTCCTCAGGGTTCTGTGCTGGGATCTACATTATACATGCTTCCCTTAGGCAGAATTATTAGAAAACATAGCATACATTTTCATTGCTATGCAGATGATATCCAGCTGTATTTATCCATGAAGCCAGATGACACACACCAATCCCTTAGTTAAGCTGCAATAGGCCTAGGCTGCTGGGGGCTTCCCATGATGCACTGAGCACTTCCTCTTCCTCACTTCCTTTCACTCTCCATGTGTTTATACACCACTTGCATTTAATCATTAGTTATTATTAAACTCTGTCTCTCTCCCATAGTGTGTCTTCTGTCCTGTCTCCCTCTGCTCTCTTCTGTTTCCCCTCATCCCCAACGGTTTACGGCAGATGGCTGCCCCTTCTTCCTGTTTCTTCCTGTTAAAAGGGAGTTCTTCCTTCCCACTGTTGCCAAGTGCTTGCTCATAGGGGGTCATCTGACTATTGGGGTTTTCTGTCCAATATTGTAGAGTCTTTACCCTAAAATATAAAGTGCCTTGAGGCACTATATAAATAAAATTGAATTGAATTGAACTGAACAAACCAGGTATCCTTTCATGACATTTTTCAACATGCAGTGTTAACCTAACCGTGCAGTCCAAATCCAAACTAACTGTTTAAACAAATATACCCCACAGGAAACTGATGTTCTGACAGTGACAACACAGTGGACATTATTCACACAGGTCACTACATAAGCACCGGCTGCTTTAATGCAGTGAAACCATCGACCCGTGCTTTTGCTTTTCTTGTGAGACTGGGACTGAAAAATGTATATTCCCCATGTTACCATGACAGTAATCACATTTTATCTTTTTACTTTAGACATCAATCATACTTTTGTGTTGCAGCGATAGAACTGATGGAACCCTATGCTGCCGGACTGTCATTTCAGTTCAGAGTAAAAAAGAAAAATTCCCCTTTCTTACATGATGTTTTGACATCATTTACATGTTATTCTTTAAGGACTCGTGCTATCTGAGAGTCGTCAAAACTGCATTAGTCTTAATGAGCTGTCGCCTCATTATGCCTTCAGCAGCTGAAAGAAGCAACACTCCAGGGACGGAACTGGCTTGTTTGTATTCAGCTGTGGATCTGAGCTGAGCACCAGGTGGTAACATGTTGCTACGAATCCCACACTGCACTGCTGCTGCACCAACAGGAAAATACTCAAGTCAGAGTTCAGAGTAGAAGACAGATTGATGAGGGGTAGCTTCAGCAGCTGGAGGAAAATAAATAAATCCAGGACATTTCAGAGGATTGAACCAGTGCCCGAATCCTCGTTTGATTAAATGAACAAACAATTAACAGAAAATGATTCCTGCTGTTTGTTAGAGAAATAATTGGAAGAAGAGAATTAGTGTTCTGGGAAATTATGGGCTACATTTTTTAAAAATATTTTACAACATTTAATAAACCAAACATGCAATTAAAAAAAAGAACAACAAATTTCATTACAAATATTTAATTATTGCAGCCCTTAAATGGTAAAACCCATTTAAAGGATTGCTTTCAGTGACTGTCTCTTACCTAATGTGCTGGCCCGGTGCGTCAGGAAGGCTATAGACGATGGCCTCTGAATGAAGTGAACATTCGGTTCCCACTATGGAGTCAGCTGTGCCTTGGTGCCTTTTGGAGAACCAGCCCATATTGTGTCAGCTCTGAGATGGAGCACTACGTGGAGCTAGATTTGGGTTTATTTCCACTGGAAGAAAAAAATAGTGGACAGAATCTGTGGGCTGCATCTGAAAATTATTATTGAATATCTTGAGTAGCCGCCCCAGAGACAGTGATGAATTGCCAGTGAGCTGGCACCGACAGCAGTTTTTCTTTTTCCATGGAAAAGTTTGGAACCAGTTCTAGATTGGAAACAGCACTGAGTCAGCCGAAAAGACATAGAAGTGACACAGAATTTAAAAAGAATGAAAATCAACCACAAAAAGATGCCATAAAACATAATGCAAAAGAAACACAAAGAGACACAAAATCCCAAAGATCCCCAACCTGATCAGAAAAAGAGGCAAACAAACCACAAAAGGATCATTTGCTCTTTCACTGTATATATAAAGAGTGTTTTATGTTCCATGGGTCAGTTTTCTTACAATTCAATCATGTGCCAGCCCATCCATGTGTTTGACAAACAGCAGAAAAATGAGTGATGGATTAACTAGCAGTAAATAGCTTCTGAATTTAAGTACTTGCTAAAATCAGAGTGTCCACAATGACTTGAGCTTCGTAGAAACTTATGTTACAAGCTACAGAAGGCAAGTTAAAATATTCAAAACCTCTAAATGAAATGTAAGAACATCTGCAGATACCTGGTGGATGTATTTACAGTATATACGCTGTGAAATGTGTCCACAAACATGATCTCCAGCTCAACATTTGTATGAGAATGAGTGTTTAAGGGACGCTGTTGTCAGACTCCATTATCTGTAACGATGGTTCAGATCATCAGAGAACCCCGGGGGAGGATGATGGCATGGATCAGCGTCATGTTTACTGTGCACTTATGAATCTTAAACACACAAGATGGAGGTAAATCTATGTGTTAATATGCAGATTATGTTGTGCAGTTAAACTCAGAGCAACAAAGCATGCATAACCCAGCCGTCTTCAAGCAGATATTAAACTCGTAAACAGCACAGAAAGCTCTAAATCTAAGGTGTGAGGTTGGAAATAAAGATGAAAAAATGTTTTGCTTATTTGAAAAGGATCTCTCAGAGGTAAAGGCTGGAACTGCTAGAAAACCCCTTTGGAGCAGGTCTGGGTAGATGGACAGGTCAGGAAGTGTGTTTTTATTTTGGATAGATTGAAAGAAAAACTCACATCCATCACTTTATACAGTAACAGCAAACATATTTTGTAGCTTAGTTTGAAGAGCTACTTTTTTCAAAAACATGTAAATGTTTCAAATAAAATGTATTCAAAAACCACATTACACATTGCATAATTACTACTTTAATTAGCAAAGCCATCAAGGAGGGGCAAAAGACTTGAGTATATTCTCACAACGTGGAAGTCCTTTACAGTGTTGCCAACTATATTTAGCGAGTATTCAGACCCCTCTAGCGAGTCTTTTTCAAAAAAGCAACTAGCGCCAAATCTAGCGACTTTTTCTGGTGTTACTGGAGACTTTTGGAGACTGGCGTGAAAGCACGTATCGTTCTTACTCTTCTCAACAAACAGCACGTGCTGCCGTGGGCCCCTCCCACGTCCCAAAGCACTCACAGGCGGCCCAGTCCTCGCGCAGCAGTCCCTCCCAGCTGCAGTAAGAGCAGGAGATCTTCACCCCTCTGTGTCCGGACTGCAAATGAATCGCGCATGCGCGAAGCCGCCGGTGGCTGATCCCGAGTCAGAGTGTCTCTTTTGGGTCACTTTTGCCGGACCCAAGCCCGGATAAAGGAGGAGGTTCGGAATTGTGACATTAAAAAAACAAGAATTGACAGAAGAAAGTTCATTTGTAGTTCTAAATATATTTAGGGTGTTTTTTTTACTCACATTTTGTCTCTCCCACGATATTATTCCTCTCTCCTACAGCGTCCCTTACAATTACATACATGGTCAATTATGCAAATTAGGTAATGACGTCATTTAGCGACTTCTAGTGACCTTTAGGACAGCCAATAGCTACTTTCCTTACTGAGGAGTTGGCAACATTGGTCCTTTAGGGGACTAGCTACATACTCAGACTTTTTGATACAGTTTATCTAGTTATATAAAAAGTTTACTATACGAGTCCTCATGGTGCACTGTTCCATAGCAGTCATTCCTGCACAGGCACAGATACGAGGGAGTGGCCAACAAATTGTTGTTCTTGGGAATAAAAAGAAAACTAAAATCAAAGAAAAGCCTTTTTTTTGTTTTGATGTTATCAGGACAGAATAAGTCTGAAACATTTTCCTCAACCTGTGCATTCTATTCACAATTTATTCTTCATTAACTAAAGTAAGGACATTATCATCAACATCATCACAACTGCTGTTATAAAGGTGCTTTAACTCCTCGTGAAATCACAGTGAAACGTGCTGACCTTTATGTGACTGCGCTGTGTGACTGCAGGAATGCAAAGTTAATAAAAGAAATGATTTTTAGGTCATGAATATTAAAACCCATTACAGCAGTAATGCATGTTTATGTGAAGGCAGTTTTATAGCGAGCAGTGTGGATTTGCATAATGGGCACATGACTGAGAATAAGCTATGGAATAGATATGTTCTGTAATATTTCGCAGAGTGTGGCAGTGCCCATCACATGCAGCTGAAAGCTAATAATGCACAGTTTAAATGATTTGTGTTCATATTTACATGCTTTGTTTGTGGTTTCAGAAAAATGAAATGGTATCACATGTATACTGGTATAAGCATGAATGACAGGCTGAATGTTTCAGGCCACATCTCAGTAACATGGGTGTTTGATGGATACATCGTAAAAAAAAAAGAAAAAAAAAAAAAGAAAGAAAAATTGTGATATTCTTTCTGTATGCTGCTGCAGTTTTTCCACAAACCTTAGGGAGCGCTGTTTGGAAAAAATGTTTCTGTGCGTACATACAGACGAAGGTCTGAAACTAATAAAAAGGGTTGGTTCTTTGTGTGATATTCATCTGTCCACATGTATCCTTGTTGTTTAAATTCTTCCTTGTTTCTTTATTTGTTTGCCAGCACGATTACACAGAAACTGTGGAGAGGTGGCATGAGCGCAGGAAAAAGCCCTTAAATTTTTGTGTAGATCTGGATCACTTTCTTTAAAAGTGTGAAACAGGGCACCGGCATTAGCAGAGGAGGAGGAGGCACTGGGTTTGAAATGTTTGCCTTTAGACGAAGAAAAACAAAACACCTATTTAATTTTTTGTTTTTTGGATCTTGAGCCAACATTTCTCAGTGACTTTTAGGGCCCCTCCCCTTTCTGCTCTTCCTGCAGGCTTTCCTCCTGCAGGAGTCTGCAGACAGGGAGGATTGTTGGGCTAATATGGGCACGCCTGTGTAAGCTGCCACTCAGAGCTCAAATAAGCCTGGGGCACATTCAGTGGGAAAACTGTGCGTAATGTTTTGCTACAGTTACAGGGCTGAACGACATGTTTCATTAAAATGGTGTGCAACGGGCTTTGAAGTATGTCTGCTCAACGCACCAGTTTTATAAAAACGCTTTACTCCATTTTATCCGGGCTGAACGCAGGCCTGGTTTTGTCATTTGCTTTTCCACTGTCAGCAGCATCTCATCCACGTTGCTGATACCTCGACTCTACACACCTCATGTTCATCATTGTTTGTTCTTATTTATTCAAATAACCTAATAATTGGCATCCTTACATGTCTGTTCTCCACTCTTTCCCAAGCCAGCTCATAGCTAGTGGCAAAGTGCACACACATTTCCACAAACACACACGCTTGAGTGGAACAGTGCATTAGAGGATGGCATCTCAAAACCTTACATGAAACCAAAACCATTAGAGGGTTAAAAAAATGTTGTGGTGGTTATTTGAGTAAACTGATCCTTAAAGAAAAGCTCTGGTCTGTAGCAACAGCTGGGTGCCAGGATACATGCTCAGTCTGAAGACTAGTAAATTGCCTGCTGTGACTTGGGTCTCAGTTTTCAATCTGCTCATTTATATACATTTCTGCAGGAAGCTGATTTTTTTAAATGTCAGAGAGGTACCTGGTTCTTGGAAAAAAAACGATAAGGAAAAAAAGTATCCAGCTGTGTTTCTAATCAAACCAGATGTGCCCACACTCCACAGTGAAGTAAAGGTTGATTTATAGTTTTGCGTCGTATGAGAAAAGCGCATGCTAATGGAGGCTGGGAAAGTATGGATGTGACAGCAGAGTAGGATGGGGAAATGGATGCATAGATCCAAAATGTTTCCTTCCTTCCAGAGTCTGAAGGAAGCCTCTAGAAGTCTAAATGTTGGTTTCCATCACTGTGCATATAAACATTTGTAAAATTACTGTATTAGTAAATGTTTGTATGTGTGTTAGCTCCGATATCTGAAGCCTGAACAATGGCACATTTAAGTCCACATTAAGAGGCTGGAGGGGTGGCAGTAAAGTAGAGTTAGATTCATAGTACTGCATTAAATTTGTGCCGTAGTCTGATGTGCACCATCCCAGAAAAGTACACGTTGCAGCAACATAGACAACAATAACTGTGACTGGTCTGCTTGGTAGTAATGTGCTGTTTAAACACAGTACGCTGATTAGCACAAGAATTGTGGCTCTTTACTACAAGTAAAAGGCTGTAATTGTATCCAACTTACTCACAATGCTAATGCAATAGCTAGTATTCTGGCAGTGTACATATATGCTGTTTTCTCATTTTCATAACTTTGGCAATCCGTGTGTAAACTCAGTCTTTTCTTAAGACTCGTGTGTTTCAGTAGCAGTAACTGGTGTTCAGTATTTATTAGCTCCAAATCCAACATGATCAGCTGAGTTTCAGTTGTGATGTCACAGCAATGCAGACACAATCAATGCAGGACTACAAATCAAGGTGAAGTCAGAGGTCTGTCACCAGAAGACCACGATTCTTGTCCTGTTTCAGAGCTTTGTGGTTTGCATTTTTTTTTTTTTAAACACATGCTTTTTACTTCTGCTTTCACTTGCTGTTTCATTAAATTTAGGCACCAAAAGCTATTTTGTAAGGTTTAGGAAAAATCATGGCTTGGGTTAAAAATGGCCCTTCAACAGTAACCCTGCTTGTTGCAAAAAATACGCTTACTCAGTGCATTTAAATCTGATGCCAAGGGGTCCTTTCATCCATATGTGATGATTTAGGAGTGACATTTCCCATGACCCATCTCATTATTCTTTAAACTCTGTTCATAAATTTGAGAGGCCAGTGGGTTTTATGAAAACAGCAGTATTAGACCCTTTGGAAATGAGAATGTGCTGGACTTTTTTGTACCATCTTATAGTCTAATTATGCCATAGTTTTATTGGGTTATGGTTCATAATGCTCTCAGTGCTCATTTAATTTCCTGTGAATCATTTAGCCATGTCTTATTATTGTATATTCAACTTCTTTATTATTTTATATTACAAGCTATCTTTCTTTAATTTTATTTAATTTGTATTCTTTTGTGTATATGTTTCAAAATTCATCTATCTATCTATCTATCTATCTATCTATCTATCTATCCATTTTTCTCTTCACCACAACAGACCAGACCAGTGTCTGTATCACTGCCAATGCTGCACCAATCCATCTATCAATCTCCAACTTCACTCTTTCCCCACTCTGCTCTGAGATACTGGAACTCCTCCACTTTTAACCAGCATCTCATCCCCCGCCCTGAGTGGGCACTCCACTCTTTTTGAGCTGAGAAACATGGCTTAAGACTTGAAAATGCTGATTCTCACCCAGCCACTTCACAAACCCTTCATCACTTGATGAAGCCGCAAAAAACAGTGACGAGATCCCGAGACCTCTGAATCTGACACCCACACCCCCCCTGGCTATGTCTAGAAATTCTGTCCATAAACATTATGAACAGAATCAGTGTCAGAGGGCAGATCTGGTGGAGTCCAATGCCCACAGGGAACAAGTCTGACATACTGCTGGCAATGCAAACCAAGCTCTCACTGCAGTCATACAGGGACTGAATAGTTTCAAAATCCATGTCTACAAGCCTGTGCATTTGATTTTGCGTGATGACCAAACCAAATAGAAACTATAGAAATCATAATATCTGGTCAGGTGAGTTTAGGAGGTGCTGATGAACTAAACGTCTGCAGTTTAGATGCTGTTTGAAGTCTTGTTGCTTCCTTCAATCTGTGTTAAAAACAGGTTCCATCAGTCAGGCAGAGAATCAGGAACAGATGTTTATGTAGGAGGAAACGTCTTGGATTATTGCTGCTCCGACAGGAGCGTCAGTGAAATGCCTGGAAGCTAAAATGGAAATGTTTGAATCATGAATCATAATTAAGAGTGTTTCGAGGAAACACTGGAGGTTTTCAGCAGGTTGGAGCTCTGTGGAGATTCCACTGAATCTTGAACACAACAGATGTGTTTTTCCTCTGTGAAAACGTGAGCTGGGGTGTTTTTGGGTGCAACCTTTTGTTTTTCCTCTCTGTTGAACAAAGGTGTGCGTTTTTGTCTGTGCTCTTTGATGGGACTGCAGAAGTGCATGTATTTAAATTCTTTGATGTTTGTTCTTCAAAATCCTTTTTTTTCTTTTTGTTTTTGCAGTAACAAAGAAAAAAAAATAGCACATTTAGTGGAACCCCAGCTCAATTTGAATTTTTTTTTTAAGCTATATGATTTGTGAGAGGTTTGATTATAATGATCACAATTTGAGTGTAATAACTGGGAAGCAAACTGGACCAAGCTGGGCCGAGTCCACTGTAGGCTGCGCCAGTTTCTGATGATAGCTGGGTGTTAGAATCACAGTTAATTGGGTTTAATGAATGTTCAATGATTGCTGCAATTATGATTCAGGTAGATTTTTTTTAAAGCTTTGAGTCTGGATCATCATCACAGGCATGAGCTGGAATGATTTAAAAAAAAAAAAAAAGAAAAACTTGTTTTAATTGCTTATTATTTACTTAATGCTAATTATAAAACTCAGATGTGGGGATGGCTGTAGAGAAACAGGCCTGTGGTGGCTGTGGTGGGGTTTTGGATGTCAGCCTGTAATAATATATTAAAAATGTTTGAAATAAGGAAGAACATTTCCTTTCTTTTACCTTTTCCTTTCCCTTTGCGTGCCTTAGCTGTGTGAGCAGAAAGCAGCTGGTTATTAGAGATTTATTTAGGCTATGTCTTAAATTGGGATTTTTTTTTCCTTATGAAGACCTTTCTGAAAACATTAATATCACTTCATTTTCAGTAGTAAATTTGCTTGCCAGTTGTCATGACATTATAAATGATCAAATTTCCATTTCTTACCTTTAAGGACTTGTGGTCAATCTGACTTAAAAGTGAAATCTGACACGGGGACAGTGTGGCTCCCCACAGTGATGTATATCACCAGTTTCAAATGATCTTAGCCTGCTGAATGGCTGTCATACACATCACCAGCAGGTACCATCCTCCCCCTGCTAGCAGGCTCAGTAGTTAACCATCACCTCATTTAATGGTGGTTGTTCTGCATTGCTGAACAAAAATAATGGGCAGAATCTGTATAAGGAGGTAGGAGGAGTGACTTTCACCCTGAAGACACAAATCTCAATCTTAAGATTCAACTTTTTTCAGTGTTTTTACATCCTGCTTGGTTAGGGTTGGTTAGTTGGTTAATATTAGGGAAAGATCATAGCTTGCCTCACACCAAGAGGGTCCTTTTGTGTGGAGTTTACATGTTCTCCCTACCTAAACTGGCCCAGGAGACTCCTGCAAAAGAGATTCTTAATCTTAAGAGTTTCAGTTTCTAGTTAAATAAAGGTTTAAAAAAAAAGAGAGAGAGAAAGAAAAAACCCTGGCTGTAGACTGACCACAGAGTCGTCCTGATATCATGCCTGTCAGTATTAATCCTGTCTCCATGCAAGCCATGACAAAAGCCCTCCTCTATTTTCTGACACACACTGAATAAAGTCAGTATTCCTCTGAGGGCTCTTTGTAGTTTCCAGTGATCTTCAGGTCTGTTCTCAGCTTCAGTCCTCAGCTTGACTCCTATTAGACTCTGAAAGTCCAGATGATTGAAAGAGGTGAAAGGTGAATGGAAGGAGAGAAAGAGACAGAGACTCAGAGAAGAAATCTCTTTCAGAAGGCTGAGTCTCCTTCTCTCCTCTTTTCATCATCCTTGTCACCCCATCCCCCCTTCTCTCTCTTTTTATTCCTCATTTTTCTTTCAGTTTGTCCAGATTTCTTCCTTCATCTCCTCTTTCTTCCTCTCCCTGACCGCTCCCTGTCCCTGTCTCCTCCTGCTGCTCTCTCTCTCCCTCGGGTATGATTATAGTATCTCTGCTTTCCCCTCGGCATGCTCTGAAATGAAAAATGAATCCCTCCTACGACTCTCTCTCCTTAGTGTGTGTGTGTGTGTATTCATGCACTATAGAGACTGGGTGGGTGAAAGAGATAAATGACAGGAAAATGTGCTCATGTGGAACTATTTCTGTGTGTGCGTGCATGTTGATAGATGTGGTGGAAGTGTGTGTTGATGGAATCAGTAAATAGTTAATGAGCAGGGAGAAGAAACGTGTTGAAGCCCCAGGAGCTATTGATGCAGACTGAAACACTGAAAACATGGCAACAACAATACAGAACAATAAAAAGAGTCACCAGCAGCTTCATGTGCTGCAGCGATCAGAGCAGTTTAGAGCTGATGGAAGTCATTTTATTCAAAAGCCCAGCAGGCCTGTAAACTCTCAGCACACAGTCTGTTTCAGCGGCATCTTTAACCCGTCACTACTTTCATTCTAATCTGTTCTGCTGCCTGTTTGCAAGTCGAGTCTCATTTCAGACTCGGCTGTGATGGCCATTTGTGTCTGCTGGTGCTAAACATTGATCCTAAGTCCAATGAAGTAAAGGATGAATAACAGATCCCAGTTACACTCATCATTTCATTAGTTTTTGTTTAAACTTACACCTGTGAGCCACAAAATTAAAACCACCTGCCTAAAACCGTGTTCTTCATGCTGAGCTTCCTGTGCTGGTTTTGGGTTTGGAGCCTCATTAATCAGACTTGTTCCATTCTCCTGCAGATTCCAATTCAGGATTACTTTGAGAGTCATGTCTGTTTCTTACAATGTATCTGTTACTACTGATTAGCCAATAGATCAACTTTCTATCCCTAGAGACACGCTGGTTCAAATATTAGCAAAGGTAACCCTCAAAGTGTTCTTAACATATTTGATTTTATTCACTTTTTCTTGACAAACTGACACTGTTGGGTCTATTGATTAAAAAGGGACGCATTATATATTGGCTGAAGTAGTCAAGAGCAGAGAGAGTCAGTACAAAACTCAATATTCTACTATTCCAGTGAAGGGTAATGAAGTCTCCTCTCACATACTTAAAAAGCTTGATTTTTAGGAATTGTTTCCACTTGTTGAATACAATCAATAATCCATCTTAAACACAACAGGCTTCTGATTGAGATTCATCCAGCTGAACAGAGCGCTCCATCAGATGTGGGGGTTGTTTCCAACAAAAGGCAACACTCAGCTCTTTTCTCTCATTCAGTTATTAATTTCACACTTCACTTAGCTGTGATTTCTGCTGGACTAATGTGGCAGAGCCCAGTCAGGACGACTATCGTCATTGTCCCTGTACCCACACACTCAGACACACACAGACACACACTGCCGTAATGAACCAGAGCGCAGCAGGGGAGTGCTGTAATTATCATGGACAAGAAAATCACACACTCATAGTCGACTTCCAGGTCCACACAAACAAACACAGTGACACCAGTGTGTGGAATATTCTAATCTACCAGTGGCATCCATTAAGCCATGTATCTATCAGTGGTTTATGTACACACAGATGCACACACTGATAGGCACAGCCACTTAATAGCAACATTATTAACTTTAAAGCTAGAAAGCTAGCAGTTTAATATGGATTAAATCCACAATGTGAAATATTTAAATGGAACAATGCTGCCTTAAAATATCATTAAATTACTTTATTTAATGTTTCAGTTTTGAGTTGTATAAAAAAAAAGTTGTATAAAATGTGGAGTAAATGGTGCTTGGTTTTAAATGGTAAAGGTTAATAGGTGCTCGCCATGTTTCCTTTCATTGCCAAGCATCCTCAAGTGTTGCTAATAGGACTATAATATTAAGTACATGTCATACATCAGGTAGAGCTGAGAGCTTTGTGTTTTAACAGGAAGTATAATTACTGTTTTTCCATTGTACTTCTAACTTTTCCTTCCTTATTTTTCTCTGGGAAGCACAGAGAGGAAGAGAGATGAGTGATGCAACAAAAAAACCCCAGTGAACGTCTCGTTTCCTGATTGCTAGAGAACCTCCATGCTTTGACTAAACTGCTGAATGGCAGCGCAGAGAGGTGCTGTCACTTCCCAGTAAAAAATGGAAGTTAACCCTATTACATGTCAAAAAGGTAAAAAAAAAACAAAAAAAACCAAACAAAAGTGAAAAATTGGAAAATTGTGGATTAAACTGTCCAACTAGATTGTATTACTCTGAAGGTAGTTTGAGGGAAAGTCACAGGATGATTTCCCCTCAAGGTCTTAATTTTCATCTCATACACACAACAAACCCAGCCAATTAACAAGAGAGAGCAGGTGGTCAGGATTTAACACAGACATGTATAAATGGTTTTACAGACAGAGGTGGTACTAAGGCTCCGGTTACTATGATGCTCTTTGCATATGAGAATATGATAAAGATGCTGCACATTAAGATGTTACCAAGAAAAGAGAGGGCTTTAGTATTTTGATGTGTCCAGAGTGGTTTAAGTAAAAAAATAAAAAATGTTCAATCAACTCTTTGGGAAAAATACAAAATGAGGTAAAAACTGTTATGGTGTTGAGTTTCTTCTCAGTCTGTATGTGCAGTCAGTCTGAAGAGCTATAGTATGTTTGCAAGGTAAGCTCAGTTTTACTGGTGTGTAGATGACTCCTGCTTCTTTCATGTTTAGTAATTCTCTCAGAAAAGTGTTTAACGCCATAAAAGCCTGTTCTTGACCAGGTCCTGTCTTTTGAGATTAAAAAAAAAAAAAAGTGCTATTTTTGCTTTGTAATCTGTTTTAGAACGATGTCTCAGCTACTCATTTCAGTGTTAAGATGTGTGCCCTTTTGTGTATCCATAAATTAGCATGCCATTTGTTCAGTGTTCTGCTGAGCCAGAGACATTTGCCTTGTTGGGACTCTGGATTGAGCTGTTATTGAAGCCACAATGTGTGTAACTTTGCATAGAAGTACAACTTACACAGAAAAAAGAAAAAGCTTTTTAAATCTTAGTTAAGTGTTTGTTTGTTTTTTTAAATCAGATTTGACTGGTGATTTCTATCAGATTTGAAATTAAAGTCACAGGTCTTCTCCCATTCATTTACATACAGTAGGTGCTTTAAAATAACTGCCTGGAGGTGTTACTAAAGTAGCTGCTGAGTGGCAAGACTTGCTTCAAGAGTTAAAATAGTTCTAAACTATTCTATCAGCCACTGATCTTTAATCAGCATTTGAAGTTATTTCTTTTTTCATGTCATCAAGCTTGGGATATTTCACCTGTAAAGCTTGGTATGGTCATCATCCCCCGTGAGCTCTTTCCCCCACAAAAAGGTTCACGTGGCTCAGTTATTTTCAAACCAGTGTTAAAACAAAGCATATTTAAATAACTGACCAGTCATTAAACATGAGCATCGTTTTCTTTGTACAACACACTAAAAAACAAATGCTTGTGTCTGCACAAACACACACTCAGAGAAATGAGTTTAGTCAGGGCAGAGATTCCAGGCCGACCTATTTAATTGGAGATGAAACACACAATCAGTGAGCAGACTACAACACGGCTGATAGATGGGTGTGATTATTGACTGGGTTTTGACCGTCCCAAGCCTTATGTTCACTGACACACACACACACACACACATGCTGCCAGACAACCTGCAGAGGCCATGTAATGCATAACAATTAGCTCTGAAACAAAGGCAGGGAGGAGGAGGTGTGTGTTTGTGTGGATCCATGCAAGTATTCATGAGCTGGTGTCTGCATGTCTCACCTGGAAGTAGCAGGTTAGGCTGTACATTTAGATCCTTCCTGCATGTGTGTCTCCAGGCATTAGTTTGATGTGTGTGTGTCTGCAAACATTATCTTGACGAGTGATGATTCCAGCATGCCTGAGCACCTAATTGATAGTGTATTCATTATTACAGCACGTCACACACACCTGTAGAAACACT
The DNA here is from genome assembly GCA_015106735.1 of Paratilapia polleni. Taxonomy (NCBI): domain Eukaryota; kingdom Metazoa; phylum Chordata; class Actinopteri; order Cichliformes; family Cichlidae; genus Paratilapia; species Paratilapia polleni. The sequence goes on along the minus strand of VUQI01040576.1, from coordinate 4,538 downwards.
GAATATCCTCATAAATAATTACCTGCATGTTCATTTATAAGCAGGCGTTTCCTTTAATATTTCCCCCCTGAGTGACGGCTGTACACCCTCTGTTCTGCTTACAGCTATATTACTTATGCTAATCTGTGCAGCTTGTGGCTCGTTGCGTGAATGCTAGTTATGAGCTGTTGATTGAGGTGGGAGCCAACTAGAGGTGAGCGGCTGCCCTGTAAATTAGCATCTGTTCTGCCTTAAGTGTGTGCCTTTGAGCAAAACGCTGGTTGGTTTTTGTTTGACAAGCTGTTTGTGTGCTTGTAACACGTGGCACTAAACTTGAAGTCTGGAAATGGAATAGGTCCAATCCCAATGTCCACCCTAAGGCCACCCAGTAGCGCAGTAATGTTTTCATGAGGCCTAAAAATGATATTAATAGGCACTTTGTGACATCATGTGAAAACAGGTTTCATGCTATTTTGCATTATTACTACTTTCATGGCCAAAATGCTTAAAGGGCTGACAGCCTGATTTGAACAGGCTGTTGAATGCAGGGTGAATGGGAGATAAGTGTCTCATAATCATTTAACTTGTTTTTCTCAAAACAGCACCATTAAGCAGAAATGAAAAGAAATGGTTCATGAATAAACTGGGTGTTTAATAAAGCACATGCTACACCCTGAACATGTCGCCAGTCCATCACGGGGCTAACACAGAGGCAAACCACCATTCATGCTCACGTTCACACATATGGCCAGTTTAGAATCACCAGCCTACCACGCAACCTAACCTAACATGCATGACTTTGGACTGCGGGAGGAAGCCGGAGTACCCACACAGGCAAAGGGAGAACAGGCAGACTCCACACAGAAAGACCAAGATTCAAACCCAGAACCTTCTTGCTGTGAGGCAGCAGTGCTTTGCACTTTTCTGATGTCATCCAAACCTTTTTTTTTTTCGTGTAATGTTAGGATTGGTTTCCTCCTTTGACGTTTGTTTGTTTATGTCTTTTTTAAGGCTTTTGGACATCCACCCATAACTCCATGTTTAGTGTCACACTGATATCAGCTGTGGATAATTCCTTTCTAAATCTGCTGAAGTAACAATCTATGAGAAGGCTGCATAAAGAGCTTAAAATGTCTGAGGGAGCTCCTCACAAGAGTATAGCATAGCACACCTTACCTGTCTACTTTGGAATACTGTAGGTGGTTCTTAAATGTTGATTTAAAGAAATATCAGTCATGCATAATTTATAAAACAATCAAACTATAATTAATTGAATAAAAATTTCAGAGATGGAGAAACCCAAAAATGTAATCTTGTTTAGTGCGTGCGAGGAAACGCTTTCAGATATTTAATGAGGAGAAAATTGATTTGTGATTGGAATGTAGCAGCAACAAAGCTGAACACAGAAAGAAGTGATCTACGTATTTGTGAGAGGCCTCCTTTTCTGTAATGCTTCTGATCAAAACAAAAATCTGGAAGAGTTGGATCACAGCTCCCCAACACCGAGAACGACAAATATCCTCAGTGAAGCACAAGCTCATGTTTTCCGCAACATCTTAAGCTCAACTTATTAGAAAGACTCAGTTCAATGTGGCTATAAAGTCGTCCACTGTCAGTGCACAGTGACATAAAAGTGGTTTGCCATCTACTTAGTGATGATTTTAAAGGATATCTATTGTGCTCATTTCCAGCTCCATATTTTTATTCTTGGACAGTTCAAAATAAACCTTATTAATCTTTTACTGGTGTTTTTGTGCAGCCCCTCAGTTCATCCTGTCTGAAACAACCCATTTTAGCCCCTCCCCCTTAAAGCTCCCCTCCCTGTAGGCCAGCTTTCTTCTGTTTGGCTGCTCCTCACAAACAGAAGGTTTGAACAGCGGGTGGGTGGAACTTTTGAGTTCACACCCAGAGCTGCATGTCTGAGATGACCATATAGGGAGTAGAAAAAGAACAGTGTGAAACTGAGTGTTTAGAGCAGTCTGTAGCCTGAGCTTGTGGCTCACAGACAGGGATTAGTTCTACATACACTGACCTCATTACTTGAAACTTTGGCCATGTTTAATATGAACTTCCCCTTCTGGAGCTGTATGTAGGATCACTTTAAACATTTGAAATGTTGATTTTTATATACAGTTTGGTTGTTGTTGATGAATTCTTTTCTGCCATAAGTGTTTTACTAGTTTTGCACTAGTCAAGGAGTGCTTGGCTGAAAAATAAAATGAAAACTGGGTTATTGAAATAAAGTTTTAAAAACCACTGGAGCATATTATAGGTAACAATGGAACAATGAGAAATATTATACTTTATTCTAAATATGTGGAAAATCCCATGAAACCAGCATTGTGAAAACTCTATAATAACCCATCTGTTGATAAAGAAGTGCAAAAAGAATTTTTCCATGTTTCCATCTCTGTTTCCTGGACAGACTCCAGGGTCTGGCTCTCTCTCCAACCTCACTAACCATCAGTCTGGGCCTTTCTTTCTCTCTCATTAGCAAAAAGGATGGAGTAACTCCCTGCGGCCGATGGACAGACATGGAAACGTAAAGGTAGGACACACTTCAGTGCTGCCATCCATCAGCTTTCAGTGATCCTCCTCCGTGTCTGACTTCTCTTCCTCTTTGCCTGCTGTCCTGCTTCCCTCCATCCGCCTCCTATCTGTCATCTTTAATAAGGTTCCACTCCCATAAAGCTGATGACAGATAGAGAATATTTCCTCCCACTCTGCCACCTACACAGCTTTTAATAACTGATTTATCTGAGGAAGGTCTGATAAGTGTGTGCCAGCTTTCTGAGTAACATTGAGACACTTTCATATATTCACATCTACATTTTAAGCTTTCTGTACTCTGTGCCTTCATGCTTTCAACACTTTCTCTTACTCTAACAATACAGTTTCCTCTTCTGATTCCAAAACATTTTTATCTTACTAATATAAAATTTTATATAAAAAATGCTAGAGTGGAATATTACACAGTGGCTTCTGGAAAGACTTGGTTTATTCACTCTTTTCCTTTTCTAAAAAGATAGGGTCCCCTCAGAAGGTTTTCTGCAGGGCTCTCTCATTTCACTGTTTAGTTTTAATCGTTAAAAAAAGAGGTTCAAAGGTCAATTAGTGACTGAGTATAAGAGCAGCTGGTTCATTCCAAATAAAATCAGTCAAACCTGAGAAAAGTTCCCACCTGACCCCCTCACAATGTGATATTTTTGTACAATATCTTCAGAATATCTAACTGCAATTTAACAACACAACCCACCTCTGTGTACTTAAAAGGCCTGTATCCATAGTATCAAGGTAAAATTTGCATATCTTCATTAAATATGCTAGAGTTATCATACAAAACCCCCAGCTGATTCTGAGGGGGTCAGGTGGGAGGCACTCACTAATTCTCCATGGAATGATCCAGCTAGTATACAGCTGAAACTTGGGAAATATGTTTTGCTTTTATGTCATTGAGCCAAATCACATGGACTTAATTATATTAAGAATGACAAATAAGTAGTGCTCTGATGTTTGGCAAGACTGGGCTCTGTATAAGCACCAGTCTCCCCAGTGAATTAGCATTATGGCTCTTACAGCAAGTAAAGGGAACAAATTCATTTCATTTCAGCTTAGTAGGTTTTGAACAAATTATAACACAAATAGCTTAAAGAATAAAAGAGCCTCATTCCATTAAATAGATTAGAACTTTTTCTTGAGTATTTTCATGTATTAATTTTTATCCAAATATATTTTCGTGGGTTTGGCTAAAGATTGTTTGAGTTCATTTCCATCAGTGGGTTTCTTCAGCCTCTGCCTGCTCACTAAATTTCTCTCAGGCTAATAACAGAACAGAAGCTGATTTTACAGCAGTGATCAGTATGTCTATGGTAAATGTTTTTCCACTGCTGTTCCCATCTACAGTGCCATGAAAAAGTATTTGCCCTCTTTCTGATTTCTTAGTTTTTGCATGTTTGTCACACTTAAATGTTTCAGATCATCAAGAAATTTTAATATTAGACAATATTATAATATTAGATAACCTGAGTAAGTACAAAATGCAGTTTTTAAATGATAATTTCATTTATTAAGGGGAAAAAGATATCCAAACCTACCTGGCCCTATGTGAAAATGTAACTGCCACCCCCAGACCTGATTACTGCCAGACCTGTTAAATCAAGAAATCACTTAAACAGAACCTGTCTGACAAAGTGAAGCAGGCTAAAAGATCTCAAAAAGCAACACATCGTGCCATGATCTAAAGAAACTCAAGCTGAGAAACAAAGTCAGTGACATCGATCAGTCTGCAAAGGGTTACAAAGCCATTTCTAAGGCTTTGGGACTCCAGTGAACCACAGTGAGAGCCATTATCCACAAATGGAGAAAACTTGGAACAGTGGTGAACCTTCCCGGGAGTGGCCGGCCTACCAAAATTACTCCAAGAGCGCATCGACAACTCATCCAGGAGGTCACAAAAGAACCCAGATCAACATCTAAAGAACTGCAGGCCTCACTTGCCTCAGTTAAGGTCAGAGTTCATGATTCAACAATACGAAAGAGACTGGGCAAAAATGGCATCC
>VUQI01040571.1:0-16092 GCA_015106735.1 Paratilapia polleni | reverse complement strand
GATTCATTAATGCTGGAAAAAGGTAAGAAGCAGAAAAAAACCTCCAAAAAAACAAAACGTAAAGACAAATTCAAAGATTCATTTTCGTCCCACCTCATTTTATTAAGCAAAGTATCAGAATGGACTGCAATTAGTTAACAAAAAACAAAGATGACTGAGAGAACAGTATGTCAATACTGTTTGAGAGTAACTGCATCAAAATCAGAGTATGAAAAGTACTGGTTGACTGGTTAAAATGTGTGTGTCTGTGTGTGTGTGTGTGTGTGTGTGTGTGCCAGATGACTGTATGCCCGTGGAAGTGCCAGCAGCTGAACAGTAGTTGTTGTGACAGTGTTGAGAGTAATGAGACATAATGAAGTAAAGCAAACTTGTACTGAAAGTAGTTTACAACCATCTCGAGCTGCATGTACTCGAGATGTGGTAACTATGTCACAGCTATTTAAATAAAAAAAAAAAAGTATGTTACCAATGGTTACATAGCACATAAGATGACTTAAAGCCATGAAATTAAAAAAAAAAAGTATATATTAGCCCTCAAAAATTAGCTCTATACGCTGAGTCTTTAATCCAGGTTGGAATTAACCAAAAACAAGACTGGCCTCAAGTAATGTAAATACAAGTTATAACTGAAAATGGACAAAAATGAAAGAAAAAGTTGCTAAAAATTTAACAACAAAACCTGCAGTGGAACTGCTGAAAAAAAAAAATTGAAATGGAAATCAAAACGTACAGTAACCCGTTCAACACTGTTCTCTATTTCTACCATTGGTCATAGTATAATTTCTTCTCTTTAAAAATAACATTCACAAGCATAAAGAGTTAATTGATCTCTATGGTAAATATCTGGAAAGTAAGATATAAAAAAATAAAGATGGAAAATAAATCGGTTCTCTCAGGAGGAAACTCCCCTGCTACCGATAAGTGAAAACAAACAAAAAAAAACATCCTCTGTACATATCAGACTCTAAAAGATATACTGTCACCTCTTGTTAATGATTTACATCCAAAAATAAAATAAATTCTTCAGTCAGTTTATTTTAATATATCTTTTTAAAGTGATCAGTAAAAACATCAGAGGCTGGTGGGTCCTGCAACGTTACGATGCAGTGTGACCGTCAGAAGGTCAATACTTCGCACATAAACGACAACAGAGCAGAAACAAAACCCGGTTCCTAACAAAGCTAGGACTACTGCTCGTCTTTACCACAGTGTCGGTGACTACACCTCAGTTTGTTACATTTTCGTTTTGCTGTTGTTTTTACAGTGTCTCGTCATATCTTCCCATCACAGCAGCATGGACTCCTGCATGGCAAACGCCTCCTGTGGGTGCCTGTAGTGTGGTCCTCCAAACAGCTGGGGGGGCTGTTGCCGTATCACGGGCTGCTGCTCCTTGATTTGTGTTCGGTATTGACGCAGGGCTTCTGGGTTGTTGGAGAAAGTGAACTCTGAAAGGGGAGACATCTGAGCCTGTTGGAAGCTGGGTGAGCGGGGCATCCCACCGGGGGATTTAGGGGCCAGCTCATCCGCCGGCTCACACTGGAAGCCATCTACAGGCTGCCGAGACCCACCTTCTGCCAGGTAGTGCGGGTTTGGCTCACCTCGCTGATGCCCCTCAAACCTGTAGTCCACTGGGGTGTAGACCTGTGCTGTGGAGGTGAGCTGTTGCAGGTAGATGGGGGTGGAGCTCCCCAGAGTTTCCAGCTCTGGGGGAGGCCTAACGTTTCGAAGATTGCGGGTAGAGTTATGTGTCGGCTGCCTGTGGTAGGTGGCGAAGGTGTTATTCATGAGAGCCTTCTCTGGGGAGAAGCTGTTGGGCTGCCGCTGGGTGGTGGCGTACGCTCGTTCCCCATACAATGCGCTGGAGGGTGCGGGATATCGGGAGGGCGGAGCATAGAGTCTGTCCTCTCCTCTGTGGTCCGTGGTCATGCTATAGGCGGGATGGGGAATGGGGACCTCAGTAGTAGTCTTGCCTGGGGAGTGCTGCTGAGGGGGTGTGTGGAACTGGCTCTGGCTGCCAGGGTAGCTAGCCGGAACATCTGCTGAACTGCTGTGGGAAAAGTGAGGAGGAAGAGGCTGTCTGGCCTTTCCCCGGCCGGATGCCACCGAGACGACACTCCCGGCGAAGCTGGACCCTTGGTTCGGGTTGCCGTGATGCAGGGCTGACACATTGAACGGTATCTCACTGTGAGGGGGCCTCAATCTGGAAGGAGGCTTCTCCAGCTCCAGGATCTCGAAGCCCTGCTCCGGCAGCCCTGGTACATTGTCGTACTGGGAGGCGTTGGAGCCTCGGTCAGCACCGGGGACGAAGCCCTTGGAGCATGGCCGGCGGTGGAGCAGAGTGGTGTCGTCTGGGCTGGGAGGGACCGGCGAGGCCCCTCGGCTCATGTGAATCTCCCGCAAAGCCTCTAGCTTTGTCTCGGAGGGTTTGACCCAGCGGGGCCCAGTGATATCTCTACGGGAGCTGGAGGCCGCGTTGGAGTTGTGGTTGGCGGTGGCGTGACTCTGAGCCTTTCCTCCATCCACGGCAGTCATCTGGGGTATTGGGGTGAGGGCTGAGGGTGGTGTGGCTCCCCTCTCCGGTGTGGTGGAGGTGGACTGCTTTTGCTGCTCATTGGGGATTTCACCTGACCCCCTCGAGAGGGCTTCCCTTTTGTCACTCTTGTGTTGGCGCATCCGTTTGTCCAGCGAGTCCCGACGGGGTCGGCTTGGGGGCCGACTGTCCCGCTGGTGTTCTGGTACAGGACTCAGTTCCCTGGGAGGCTCGGCTGGCTCTGCGTGGCTTTGACCATTGGCCACGTGGTTTGCTACGGCTATCTCAGGAGGAAGCTGCCCTAGAGGCTTCTTGGGACGCTCGTCCTCTTTACCTGCAAAAGATGGAAAAAGGTGGAAATGCGTTAGAACGCCAACAGGAAGCAAAGATGAGTGGTGATGATTGGACACACTGTGTGGCGCTGATTCACATCAGATGACAAGTCACAACAGGGACATGAATTCATGCAACAACACTGCCATAGAGAGGGAAAAATAAAGGAGAATTACACTCATGACGACACATAATCACATATCCACAGGCAAAGAGCAAAAGGAGGACAGAGAAAAAAACCATCAGAAATAGTGTTTGATATAAATTCCCATCATGGGAGACTCAATTAGGAGGAGACACTTGGCTGAGCGCACTCTGAAATTATTAGTTTTCCTACATTTTATTAAACGGTACTCGGCTGCAGTAGTAGCTCCTGGCTTGAAAGGTCATAAAGAAATAGTTCTTGATTAATGAACCTTCTTAAATGTACTGAGACTTGTAAGTACAAGTATTACAAATATGGTAGAGTACTCAGCTTACACCATAGCTACTCTTCTACAACCAGTACAAGTTATGACATTAATACTCAAACTTACTGCTTTACATCTGAAAGAAATAAGTACAGTTGACAGGACCATATACAGTGTGCAGACAGCGATGGCTCTGTGGGGTGTTTTAAGGGAAAAAGTGATCACCAGAGTCAGGCCAGAAGGCAGCAGCTGGAGGAAGAGGAAGTGGTGTGGGAGTTATCCAGGAAGACGGCTTATTGGACCTGTATCCACAAACTAAAGAGCGTGTCCATGACGAAAGTATCCAGTGACCTCGGTCATTTTGCTCCACCACATACGGGTTAACCCTGCAGGGGAACTGAATCTAAATTCCCATAATTTTAATTGTCCCATAATAGTTTCACTTATTGAATTGAATGACTTACTTTCCTCCAGTGACATAAAAAAAAACAAAAAAACTTTCTGGGCAGTGCAACAATGCAAATACAAGTTATGGTTCTCTCTTATGTGCGCCTACTTCCTGTCCCCACTATAATTTAAAAGAAGTCTTTTTCTTGCCAGTGTGGCATTAAAATTACTCTTACCTTAAATCTGTACACTACATTTACATTGACATTATATAGAAATGCAAACTGGGGTTTTTTTGTTTGTTTTTTTAATTCTTTTTGGTACAAAGAGCTCTTTAATCTTAAGGTTAAGGTGAATTTCTTCTGTTTAGTGGGACTTTTACAGTTCTATTTTATATTACATTTTTCATAATTTAATAAATAAGTACATTTAATATTTTTTACCAGCTGTTTTTGCTTATGGATTAAATTTGCATCATAAACATTTGTTTCCCGAACTGCTTTTATTTGGTGAGGAAAAATGTAATCTTTAATATTAGACATTCTTCACAGAAACAGCGAAAAGCAAACAATGATTCTATAATTTCAAACCAACTAAAACCAAAGATAATCTTTTATTTAAATCCTAGAATCTGCCATAAATTGCTTCAACGTACTTCTGTAAGCCCTTTGAGTTTCCTCTTCTACTGTAAGAGTACAGCCGTGTATATGTCAGGGGCTTTTATTGTGAAAGGTATGGGCAAGAAGAAGCCTTTTTCGCAAATGCGTAGAACAAATCAGGTTTCCGATATGGGTAGGGCAGTCACAGAGTTTAACAGATTTTACTCGATTTGTGTAAATGATTTCCGGTCACATTCTAGTTAGTGCAGCAATACCAACACAGGCTACGTAAGCATGCAGTCTGTCTGGTTGAGCTGAATATCCTCTAACTTATGTGAGCCTAACAGCTCTGTCTTCCCTGTTTGATGACTGTGCCATCCAAGGCTTCCATATGAGGCACTAGCTGGTAGTAGATAATGTTTTTGTTTTATATAGTCAAAAAAAGTGATATCAGTGTAGTAGGGATTGCTGCAGTGAAACCTGCAGGAGCTGCTTTTGCACCACAATGGTTTAAGTTCTGCTGAGTCTTTTCGCCTCACTTGCAGACAGGTCTGAGGAAAATAAGATGTTTGAGAGTGGTTTTAAATTGTCTCAAGTGGTCTTCAAAGTCAGTACGCCATATTAAACCCAGTTTCTGGAGTTGTTGATGACAGTAAAGGACTCCTTATTGCTCAAAAGTCAGATTTCATCCAGCTAGTGTTTGCACGGAGTAAATTATACAGCTGTTGTTTTTTTGTTTTTTTTAAAGCTCAAGTTAGGCCGAATAAACAATCTAAATCATAAAACTGTCAAATCTCACAGTTCAGCTTATTCAGATACAAAGATGCAGATTAAAAAAAAACAAAAAAAAAAACAAAAAACCCAGCCCTCCTGCGCACCAGTAAATGTGGCAGCAGATGGCTGCTAAAACAGAAGTTTAACAAAAGCCTCCAGTGTTAGAAAAGTGGCTCATTATCTTGTCAGCAGGCAGGAAAGCGAACAGACTACTATTACAGTTGTGTGGGCTCTGGAAGAAAGGAAAGCTCTTCCTTCTTCAGCTACAGTATCAAAAAAGTGCCTCCTGCTGCTGTTATAGAGACTAACTTAATGTAACACAGGAGGAAAGCAACCACACAGGAACCTGGAAAAGATTATGAAGACAGGTGTAAATCTATTTAAATCTATGGCTGTGCCTTTAAATAATATAAGCAGAAATGTAAGGTTAATGTAGGAGAGTAAGATAAAAATTCAATATCTGGAAACAATGTTCTTGTTTCTAGTGTCATACAGTACCTGTAGTTTGCCACCAGAGGGCGCCTTTTATCAACAATTTTATATCTGCAGCCAAGGGGATCAAAACCTTAAGACAAGAGGTGAGCTAACCATTTAGGACTCCAAATAAGCAGTGAAGCAATGCACCTGAGCTTAGTTTAAAATATTATGTTTGGGGGGATAAAAACAGTTGGAAGATCAGTTTGTGAAGGGAAAAAAAAAGAAAAATAAACCCTGAGTGCTGTTGGACAGACAGGCGACAGACAGGACGGACTGACTGACTGTGGGACAGATGGACAGAGACATGGAGAAAAAAGGACCAGTCAGGATAGCCCACCGGTTGCTGTTGTAGGAGGGAATGTGGCCGCCACTCACAGCCACACTTTTGTTGTTGTTGGCTTACATTGTTTGAAAGAAGAAGGGAGAGAAGGCAGATTAATGAGGAGATAGAGCAGGATTAGAAAAGCACACAGCAGGAAAAGTCAGCTGGTATGTGGAGTGTGTAAATGTGCTGCCACATCTGGACAGGTGTCTGTCTTTGTTGTGAACCCACACTGAGTAAATATTCTGCTTTTCTGGGTGCTGTTCGGCACATTTGATGTTGTTCTGACTGCAGCCAGGTGGAGCTGATGCTAGCCTGGGTTGGAATGGCCGGACTGGTGAGAGGAAATGGATAGTGACTGGTGTTAAGGGGCACCTGTTGGTCACCATGCCCATTACCTAGGCTTAGTCTCCTATCCGAAAGGCCGGGTTGGCTGTCGGTCACGCTATGAAAAGTGTTCACCAGTATTAACTAATATCTAATTGATTGAGCCTGGGAAACAAAAGTCCTGCGACTGGCTGATTATAACCCCAAATGTTGGGGAAATCTGTTTGTGTGCCTGTAAGAATGAAGAATACTGGCTGATATCAGATTTTTAGGACTGATACCAACATTTGGCGATTTAAAAATCCGATATATTGGTCAGGCTCTAATTTTAATGGTAGCTGAACTTGCAGATTGTGGTGTTTGAAGAGCCACATGACAACAGTATGTGCATTGCAGCTTTTTATCACAAATTTCTGAAGCTGTATGTCAATATTTTTACATTTTGCAATTAAACCGAACAGTTAAAATTGTGAGAGGCATTTTTCCTTTTTCTAAATTCAAACTCATGTCACTATATTGCTTTTCTTTTGGTTTTTAAATTGAGTTTTTAAAAAATGTGATTTAGGGTTAATTGCTTAATAACAATGAATGCATTACTTGTTTGTCAGGTTTGCATTAAAAAGCCATTTGGAACTGAGCAGAGCAGTACAGAGCCAGAGCCAAAGAAATGTCACCAGCATGGTGATTAAATTATTATTTTTAAACCAGTTGGAGTTTCATTTACTAAAGAATAACAGACTTTTTTTTAATCAAATGTAATCTATGGAAAGTGCAGATTTCTCCTGTTGATCGAACCAATCAAATGTTCTTATTTTATACTTGGTTATAACATTTTGCTGCAGCAGTACCTGGTGCGGGCAGCTCCAGCTTTGCCCTCCTGAGCTCGGTCATGGACGCCTGCAGCTGCTCGATCACAAAGTCGTCCTCGAAGAAGAAATCTTTGGACAAAGTCACCTGCAGAAACTCCACCAGCTCCTCCATGGAGAGCTTCATCAGGTGCTCTGCAGATCACACACACACACAAAAGACTTTTTATTAGTGTTTTGAGTGGTGGACACCAGCTGGTATCACTTCGTGGAGGAACCAGTCTTACTCTTGTGCAGTTTGAGGATAGTGTAGGACATGGCAGGCAGCACTCTTTCACCCTCCAAGATGTAGATGTCCCAGATCCTGAGGGTGAGCGTGAAGGGCGTCTGACCACAAATAGAACAAAAGGTTAGAAGATCCTCTTATTATTGTCACTCTGCTTCTTGTAGACACATTTATTGCTTCGACTAACATTGGCCAGAAATTACAAAAATTGCAATTTATCTGTATTTTTGTCACTGTCAGGAATTGCCATGAAAAGACCAAACTCAGCCCCAAGCCCAGCAGTTCTTACTGAAGATGTGAATCTTTAATAACTCACACATATAGAGTTAAGCTTTATTCTGACTCCCTTTAAAGGAGCTCTGACTATTTCAACTTGTGGATCTTAATATGCTCTAAATTCTCTCTCCTACTAAAGCACACTGTTAGAAACACAAAATATTCTTTTAAAAAAATCCTAAATGTTTCATGCATACTGTGACCTACAAAGGCTGCCATTAGCATTTGCGTGTGCAGTGGACTCTGGGTCAGTGGTGTGTCAGAGTATACGAAGCATCAAAAAATGGTGCGCTGCACTGCTTTCTGTTTGTGATTGTGTGTCAAAGGGAAACAAGGTCAGTGACATTAGTCTTCCTGTCAATAAGAACAGGAGAAAGGAGCAGGAAAATGGTAGTTTTCTAATCAGTCACGTCTCTCCTGATGCCTTTTAAGCATTTAGTCGACTACAGGAGCTCCAAAAAGGGTGCAGGGATCAACGACTCCTAAAACCAAATGCTGTGCCGACAGGCTCCTACAAGGAGTCTAAACGCCCTCAGATACACTGCATGCAAAACTGGATTTTCAGGTGCCAGAAATTGTCGGAAAAAAACCCATAAATCTGCAGAGGTGGTTGGTTGCAGCCTCGACGGTCTGGCAGAAGTGTGAATGGCTTTAATTAGAAACTAAATGGAAGCAGCCCACTGGCAGAAACCAGCTAGAAAAATCACTTGTGGCTGACTGGTAGATCTGCCCTTAGTCGTTAAAGTCGTTGACCTGCAGTTCCACACCAATTTACATCGCTGCTTACTGACAAAAATCAGTGAGCAGTGATGCACTTTTCATGGAGTGCTCACCAGCTCAGACTGATGCAGCTACTCCGATAGATACAGACAAGTCAGAGCCATACGGTGGCCTGCAGATGTTCCTGATGGGGCAATTATGGACCATGTTTATATGTGTGAACATGAAACTGACTGAGTGTACTATATGAAGGACTATATGATGGTGGTGGATGCTAATCTCTGAAATTACTGTTAGAGGAATTTGTTTAATCATGGTTTGATCCTCTCACAGCTGATGACAGGAAGTGGAGCTCTTTGTGCAGCGACCGCTCCTCAATGCCACTCGAGAAGGAGACCGTTTGTTACAGACACTCTCGCCTCTTCATCACTGCGATCATCTTCATGTCAGTGCATGTTTTGATTAATATCCACTATGTTTTCCTCTTTGCTTACAGTTAGGTTGAAATTGAAAAGGTTGAACAGATTATACATTTTCTCGCTGACGGGCCGTTACAGCCATTTGATGCCACTACCCAGACTGTAAACAATGTCAGCCAATGACTTAAACATGAAGCTACTTTCAGCTGCTCCATTATTTCCCTCCACAGCAGATGGATCCACATATATATATATTTTTTTACATCACGTGTGCTTCCTGACGCAGCCCTCACATTTTTCTGGGATTGGGGCTTGTGACACATGAGGCTGGGTTTAGTGTTTCCTCCTGGTTGTGAACCGGGGACCTGTCATGTGTTGTACAAATGTGCTAACCACTACACTGTGGAAACACCCAGCCTGTGAGTTAAAAGGTTTTTCAAATTATGTCAAAATTAAGACATCTACGTTGTTTTCTAACATCAGATTTAAACTTCTGATGTTAATGTGAATAAAATAAGCTATACATGTATTCATAGTCGGGGTTCTTTTTAAAGGTTCTGCGATCATAGCTTGCTTGTAATTGTACTCACTCTGTCCAGAAAGCACTGGAAGAACCACTTCATGGTGTAGAGGCTGGTGAACACCTCTTGGTTGTCCTGGAGCAAACAGAAAAGCGTTTTAGTGTGTCGAGCTGTGTAACAGTGACAAAGGGAGAGTTAACTTTGGTGTGCATTTACATCTTTCTCCAGCCACCTCTGAGGTATTAGAGGTTTCATTTCTGGCATTATGACCAGCTGATGCATTATTCACCACTTGTTTCATTATTAATTGCCACAGCGGAGTTGTGTGTCTCACCAGGTGCTGTTTCAGTTTGGGCATCATCTTCTTGAGGGTGCGATCATGGTGCTCCTGGAAACGCATCAGCTTCGGGAAACCGGGGACAAAAAACCCTGAAGGTGTGGAAAGCAGGGATGTTATGTAGTTACATGTCTGTAAACTGAGACTATAAATATTCAGACTTATCTGTGTGTCGCACTCAAGCGATCTGAGAGAGTTAGGAGCTCACGGCTTCTTCACTGATAACTTTCACTGATAATTTTATCATGTGCTTGATAAGACTGGAGGAGGTCAAGTCTCTCAAAGTCATTTCAGTGCACAAACAAGAGTCAAATACTCTGTGATCAGGTTCCTTTTTTTTAAGTAAATGTCAAAATGCAAATTTGGCAGCTGTGGTCAAAGGACAGCATCCCTTAACCTGACATACCAGATGGTTTGTCACCATTTGAGAAGCTCTTTGTGGAAACTGATAAAAGGCCAGACATGTTTAAAAAAAAAAAAACAAAGACTTTGCAGATGATCTGAGGAACAATCTGTCTACGATGGAAATTTTAGGTCTGTAAATTCAGGCATGATGTGCAAAGATGTCAATTAGACAAAGTGCAACAGACAACAAGACTTTGCCTACACCAAGGATTTTGTAAAGTTTTGGTGCTTAAATGCCACTCTGGGGAGCCAGCATATGTAACAAGCGAGGGGTGGACCTGACTGAGGAACAATGAATGCTCATAGGCTAACGACTTGTGATTGTTAAGTTAATAATTTACAAAATAAACGTTTTTTTCAAAATGACTTGAAACTAATGATTTCAAAGTTACAGAGCCCCAGTAACCTCTGTACTGAGGTTACAGAGTGAGGGAGAAGTAGGGTCATTTTCCCATAGATTTCTATATAACCAGTAGTCTTTTTGCAACCACAGGAGTCACCCCCTGGTGGCCATTTAAAAAAAATGCAGGTTTAAGTCACTTTTGCAGACATAGAAGCTAAGCTGTCTATGGCAGGAAAGGTCTGCACCCTGTTTGGCTCCAAGTAATAATTTAATCCTTAAATATTCATAGTAAAGATATCTGTGGGATCGAAACGTGCTTTTGTATAAATATTCTGAGGATTAATGACTACTTGGAGCCAAACAGTGTGCAGACATTTACTAATTTTTTGCAGCATAGTGTTTCTGGTCTGGCACATTCGGTCACCTTTTGTGCTGGGTTAGTTTCTTTTTAACCAGTAGTGGGGTGGCTGTTATATTCATTGACACCAGCTGTATCTGTCAATGTTAGGAAGGTTTAGTCGGCTGCGATGATGATGAGAACAAAAGAGTTGAAATGAAAGCAAAACAATGTTTTTTTTTTTCTGCTCTGCATAAAATATTACCACAGGCTGCACTTTGAGAACCCTGCGCCTGTAGAAACGAGTATATATGTTACCGTGCATGGCATGCTTCTGCCCAGACAGCAGCTTGACGAGAGCCCAGAAGGCGTCCTCTTCATTCATGTAGATCAGCAGCAGAGCTGTGATCTGACTCATGCCCTGGCAGTAGCCCACCTCCTGCAAACACACATCAATCAACTGGGGGGGAAAATAACAATGGAGCCATTCTTCTTTCTTTCCTTTTGTAAAGGTTTAACTTGTCCTTAATTTACATGACCTTTCTTTATTTGAGGTAAAACATTTTGATAGCCCTTTAAATTACTGCTTGGTAATAACATGGTTATAGTGGGGTAATTATTTGAGGAGGCACAAAGACTTAATTGGTATTAAAATGAGTATAGCTCAGTCATATTAGACTGGCATGTATGGAACAAAGGGTAATAATAATTTGAGGAAACATAAAGGTGCCAAAGCCATCCAGTAATAGTACAGTAATATTTTGGTAATATAGTGACTAAACAGTAATACCTGCAGGGTAGCATCTTTCATGGTTATTACACACTAACTACTACCAGTGTTTCCACGTAGGATGTCACAGCATTTGACTGTTTCTTTACATTATTATATTAAGGGGGGGTGTCATGGTTAACTGTGACATTTAAAAATGAAACATTAATACTGTGTTAAAATTATGAAGGATAACATTCAAAAAGCAGTTACCCTCACACTATGAAAATTTTATTATCAGTTCTTGAAGTACAAAGGGATGGGTGGGAAATCTGGTGCCATTTAATTTGTGATATTTTTTCCTGTTGCTTTTTTTTTCTTGTTACTCTACATCATAGATGTTAAATTGGGGCAGTTTTGCTTTTTCAACCCTAGAACACTAACATCAGGTGATTTTCACCCATGCAAATGTGGTTATATGATTTTCACTGTGTTGCTGCTGTTTTATGAGGCGTTGTATAGCTGGAAATAAAAGAAGAGTACTTCAATTTGCTATGTATTGTGTTTTAATATATTTTGATGAGAAGTATTTTTTGGGGGGCATAAAAATATTTAAAAAATTATATTGATGCTGAAATAAAGTTACATAAAGTCTGCAAATAAGACTCTGGATTTGGATTGTGACACTTGAAGTGGGTTGCTAATGGTTTTTAACAGAGCGCAGTTGTGTTTTTTAGCCCTGAACATTTCATGTGGATATGTCCTGTACTTATGAAGCTATGAGGGCTCAAATGTGCTGGAAGAATAACTGAAATTAAAAAGCGTAACATTTCAATCCACTCCTATGTACTTCACGGGACTATAACTCTGAAAATATTCATAGTATTAAGGTAAAACTTCAGGGCTTCATGAAATATGCTAAGGTTATTGTACAAAAAAAAGATTCATTTTTCAGGTAATGACCCTCAGTCTGATTAGCACATGTAATGGTGACATTTTATACTGGTTTACCCACTTTTCTTCACTATTTGCCCTATTAGGGACAACAATGAATTAATAAAGTTAAGTAAACAATAATTGTGCTGTGAAAATCTGACACAATGATAATCTTATTTTAAACATGTGGGGGAAATAATTTCAACACTGTATTATAGTAACGACCAATTTTCATTTACAAGAAATCCAATGTGAATTTTTAAGGTATGAGCTGATCTCGACCTAAAATGTACAAGTAATCTATATTATGTTAATATCGCTTTTTACCCCAATGTCACTGTATCACAATTTTTATTCCAAGTACTACACAGGTTTTACCATTTTATTATAGGAGGTAAAAAAAAAAAAAAAACTTACTGAATGATTTTGTCTCAGTAATTCTTTTATTAATAAGAAATTATTACTTGTTATTCCTTTGGTAATAACATGCTATTTACTTAATTATCCATATTTTCAAATTATTAACTGACTATTATCATGTTATTACTTGAGCCCGACTGATGTAGGATTTTTAAGACCTATAAGGATATTTGGTGATTTAAAAATCTGATATATCAGCTGATATTTTTTTCTTTTAGACATACACAACATAAACAGAGGTCCCTAACATTTGCTATGTGTAGTTATGAGTCCTTTTTAAAGCAGTTTAAAAACAACCTTGTTCTATTGTCAAAACAAGTCATGGATTACTTGCTTGGATCAGCTAGTCATTGTTTGTGGCATTTCATACACATGTAGAGTGCCCTCTGGTGGACAAACTATGCAACATCAACCCTCTTAACATGGCTGAAGGGTGTTTCTCCAGTTTCTTCTTTACTTTTTAAATTTTAATTTATTGGCCGTTATAAACGGTGATAGTGATATATTGGCAAATAGCTAATATTGGGCTCTAGTTACTACCTAACTACTTTGGTGTTAATAATGTTTTCATTGAAAATTAATGTTTGTCACTAAAATACCAGCTTAGAAATTCAGTCCTTCAAAAATGTGAAAGCTGAGAGGTTAAAAAAAAAATTCTTATTGAGCGTTAATGACTCACCGTGTTGTACATGGAGTAGGCTGTGAGGACGTGGAAGAGCGCCTGCTGCCTGAGAACACACACAAACCACAGTTAGTACAAAACCCTTTCATAAACACACAGTTTAGTGCCAGAATTGCCATTCATGGTTTTGCTCCGGTTAAGATGCACACATGTGGACTTGGAGCTGCACGCCAGCCTCAGGGGTTTTCAGTATAATATTCTCTTATACATGAAAGCAAAAGAGAGACTGAGCGGTGTAGCTGCAAAGACTGAATGTATTTTCATATATCAGAAAAGCAGTGTGAAAAGGCAAAATGGTGTTAACAGGTGCAGGTCTTTTGTCAAAGTTACGCAGCAAAGCGGAAGTCATCGCAGAAAGGGGACGTGAGATCTTTCACTTCCACTCTGGAAAAGCCACCCTCTCTTTGTACAGTGTGAAAATGGATTTATTTCTGTAGCTAATTAATGGCTCGCGTTCTGTTTGTGCTGTTTTTACTTTTCCTGAGATTACGTGTCAAACAGTGAGAGCAGTCATTGTTCTTGGACTTTCTGACAGTGAAGTAAAGGGCTTTACTTTGCATCTCCGCCCATGCAGGCACATTTAGCAACATGCAGAAAGTTATGTAAATATTTTATTTTTGTTGGATTCTTCAGGAACTCAAAGTTTGTCATATGATGTTTCCTTAAGAGCCACACAGGAAAGTTTTAAGCTCAAAAACTTCGTAAGAAAAGTGCTGTAATTAAGCAGTGAAACTGCACCGAGGGAGAAGTCTGTTGTGCCGTTTGTTGCCTCAGTAACTCTCGTTTTCTGAACCAATTTTCAGGAGCTTAAGTGTTAAAATTATGCGTATGCTAGCCACATAAAGTGCACCATTTGTTATACAAGTAGGAATAAAAACATTTCACCATTAAAGTACATTAAAATGTGCTAACTGACAATTTATCAGAAGGGAGTGTGAGATGTGGGCCTATATAGGGATGTTGAACAATATGTTGAACTTATTTTACTATACAGTCACACTAAAACAATGGTTGGAGACCGTGACGTGACCAACATTACTGCGGCCGTGTGCAGTGAACTTTGAAATGGTTACTTCGAAGACAGGGACCAGGTCTGTGACCACTCTGTCAGTCGCCATCTTAAAAGTGACTTTGGTGCATCAAGATGGCGATAAAACGGCAATAAGATGGAGTAAGTCTGATATCAGCCTGCAATTTGTAAAAGGTCAAGTTGGCAATTGCATGCGATTGACTGTGATTATACAGCAAGATAGAAAGCGGTCGCCCAGAGGTTGAGGGTGATGAATGCTCAACCTCTGGGTGACCAGTTGGTTGCCGTGACTACTTGCAAGGGGTCTCCGACAGCAAAAAAAAAATTAAAAATTAATGCAATCACTGGGCAACCACAATTCTTTTTCTTTTCTAGTCACAAGGAGGTTACATCCCATTTTCAATCCAGTGTGACTGAGCCATTATGATGCTATGCCACAGGAGGAAGCAGATTCTCTTAAAATAGCATTGTTGTCTCTGACAATAAAATTACAGGGGAGTAATACTGTAAAATGTGAAGGTACCCACTTGACATCATAGCGATGCATGAACATGATGTGGTCCCTGTAGGTTCGGTTCACATCCAGGTCAATCTGGCGGATGTCAGGGGAGAGTCCTCTGGCTCTGGCCTTCAGTTTCTGAAAACCACCACAAAACAAAGAAAGAATGAAGGCAGAGGTGGATAAAAGATCGGCAGTCTGTCACTTGGAGCTAATCAGCAGGAGTCTGTGTTCATAAAGTTTATGGATGCAGCTTGTTAACAGAGCATTCTAGCCTTAGCTGATAACTTAGCACGCCACCCTCTGGTCTAAATATGGTCACATCTGGCTTAAAAAAAAAAACACAACATGGCATCAACTAAAACGCTAGCATTGATGCTTCAAAATGCAGAGTCCAGAAGCAGTGGTGACATCACCAGGGCTCCAGTGAAAAGCCTTGCATGAGCAACAAAATTTGGACCAATCCTAGTGAGGTGACATGTCTGCAATTAACATTTTGACAAGTCAAAACTGAATTAGAGACAAATCTGTCATATTGACAATATGGATATCTTGACTTGTCATGTGATTATGAGTCAAAATGATGCAGTTGATATTTGTAATGTTAATTCCAGATATTCTACACTCATAAAACGATATGATGGATTATTATGGACAAAGCTGCTCTGCTCACAGGGGAGAAAAGTTCTCTTTTTTTCAGTTTATATTTTCCACATCATTTACTGTATGTGGCCTAACTCATAATTAGAACACTTCCACACCAGCTGAAGGCAGTGATATATCGATCTTACTGGCTAAACTTTTTAATGAGATCCAAAGTTTGCGCAGAAGAAAAGCAAAAAGATCTTTACCGTGTGCAGGAACAAGCTGTGCAGATTATGAATTATTATGAGGTCTGTGTTTTAGTGAAAGCTGCAGACATTTTATAAACTGGAGACGGAGAACACGGCTGAAAAGTGTTGGCAGGGAGAGAGCGTTTAGCTGCGAGACCCTGGATTCATACCTCGTAGAAGTCCTTCTTCTCCTCCTTTATTTTGGGAATATCAAGCAGCAGACACCACACCTCCCCTCGGAGCTGCAGGGGGATTCCCTTGTAGATCCTCCTGACCAGCTGGAAGGAAACAAACAGCAGGAGGTCGTTGTTAGAAAAACATAATGAGAAGATATAACATTTTTGGTGTAAGGCAATAATGTTTCAAACCTCACC
>VUQI01040570.1:0-15394 GCA_015106735.1 Paratilapia polleni | reverse complement strand
GTGTTACTTCACTAATAAACATAGCTGCCATTTTCTTCCTCAAAGATGATGGTTCACCACTATGCTTACAGGTTTTAATAATGCGTTGGGCAGTTCTGAACCCAGGTTTAGTAGTTTCAGTAATCTCCTTAGTTGTTTTCTATGCTTGATGCAGGGCAATAATTTGACCCTTCTGAAATGGAGTAACGTCTTTATCGTGACCATGGGATATGTTTTCTGACATGCTTGTCTAAGAAATGAGAAGCTACTCATTACATCAGTTAGGGTTAAATAACCTGTCGTCAGCCGAAACATATTAATCACTGCAGTAATTATCCAGTGGAAGGCTCTTACCTTTGTGCTTAGTTAAATCCAGGTGGTGATGTTTTTTGGCCAGGCAGTGTATATACAGATGTGAGATGAGCTATTTAGTTTGGTTACAGTAAAAATTTGTTATATATAATAAACCAAAAGCCACTAGATATTTCAAAAACCCAAACCACAAATTAAATCAAAATTGCTCTCTTACAGATGTTATTTGTGCTTTTGTACAGCTTGCCATGATCCTCTATCCTTTCCACAGTAACATAAACGTAGGCATAAACATAGCTATTATCTGACAGAATATGGTATTTTAAGTAGACTGAGTCTTCACAATGCAATTACATATTTGCATGCTTTTGTTATGTTATAACTTAGTCATCCAGTTTAATGTGACATATATAGCTACAGATTTCTAAAATCTAATATTAAACTAAAATAAGGATCAAACTAGTGTTCACTATAATATGGAACAGATGTATGGTTGTACAGTAATGCAGCTATATATACTCTTAAGAAAAAAATATTTTATGAAGAAAATGATGTTCAATACTTTAGAGTCCTGAATCTCAATGAACTAATGAGTGTTTCATTCTTTCATTTTAGATCTTCAGCTTCATTGCCGCTTCCAGTGTCGCTGTCTCCTTCTTGCCTGCAATTTAAATAAAGACTGAATTAGTGTATTAGTATTAAGAAGAGAAGTGCAGAGAGTCTAGTAAAAACTGCAGTTTGACTGCATTTCCAGCAGGGGAAAGGACTGCACTGTAGCTGATAACAGGTTATTGTTATTAAATAAGGACTAGATAATTTAGACTATTGAAAAGTTAGCAAATGCAAGGACCCAATCCCTATGTCCATATTATTCATTCATCTTTTTTAACTTGATGTGTTGACAAAAGTAAGTAAATTGATTGTTTGATTTTATCTCTCATCAAGTCTGAAAATATTCATATCAGAAAGTCATCTATCAAGATCTATTTATCAAAAGTTTTCTTGCTTTATCAGGAAAATTACCAGTATATACTATAGATTATACATGAGAATAAGCATTAGCTGCAGCCCTTGCTTGTACTAAGCCCAGCACCAAGATCAAAACCGATCAGTTAATACAACTGTAATCTGATCCTGGGGCTCTGACAATATTTACAGTTTTTAGCTGCTCTTTGCCTGCTCATGTTCTACTTCTGTTGCTTGTACCTAACTAAAACCAATCATTCACAGTAAAACCACCAAAATGTATCCCTCTTTTTAATCTGCCATCCCTGTCTGTGTGTTAGTTTGTGGTGTTTTGGGAGCAGGAGACTGCTCCCACTGGTCATCGCCCCTGTTGAAAAATAGCAAATCATGTACTACTTATATTAAATATCTTAGATTTTACCTGAGAGGGTTTCTACACCACTCATCAAAGTGCTTCTGGGCAGTCTCAACAACTTCATCATCAGTGTTCTTATAGTAAACCCTTATGAACTGCTCAGAAGACTGCTTTGGCAGAAGCATGGACATCTGACAAGAATGATAACAGAATGAATTTAAAAATAACGATGTCCCGAAGGTTGTCTTACAAAATATACACACAGGATCCAAAGAGCTCATACAAAAATAATAAGATCAAACTTTTTTCTGTAATTGCTTTAGTTCTGACCTCATCTTCATGGATGTTGAATGGTTTGTTAGGGTCACTCTTTTTGTAGAAAAATATATTCTTGATGAGTTCTTTGCCTTTTATCCCAAAATCCATGGTACTGTGCTAAAAGAAAGTTATAAAGAAGCCTGTTTTCATACAAAACATGGTTCCATAGCAGAGGTAAATTACATCTTACGAATGAAATAATGATCA
This sequence comes from Paratilapia polleni, assembly GCA_015106735.1. NCBI lineage: Eukaryota > Metazoa > Chordata > Actinopteri > Cichliformes > Cichlidae > Paratilapia > Paratilapia polleni. The sequence continues at coordinate 13,257 of VUQI01040570.1, read as the reverse complement.
AAAGCTTACCACAATTTCAAAGTTGTTGGGTATGATTGCGATTTCTGGTTTGTCGCTGGGGGGGCGGGCTTGTACCAATTGGTCTTTCCAATCCTCAATCAATGCCTGATGGAGATAGAAGAAAGAGTCAGAAGTAGGAGGGACAGGAGATCTGAAATGTAGTCCATCTTGGCCACACACAATAATAGCATGTCCATATCAAAGGCAAGATTTACTTACAGTTTGTGCCAGTGCAAAACCCTTTTTGCTGTTAAAAACTACTGCTGGGATTCACTAAAGTGGTGCAGCGAGAAATTAAAAATGGAACGGCATGACCATAGATATCTTTGAAGCTGGCCTTATTGCCTCCACCAAGCGGGTTATGTGTTTAGGTTGATTGTTTATTTGTTATCTGAATAATGTATTTATAGTTAGCTCTGCTTGGTTTATTTTTTTATTATATTTTCAAAACTCTAACCATAGCCAAGATGACCAAGGTTCCTTGGCAGCTATTATGGCAAGATGTTACAGCTGGGCTGGGTGGTGCTGGTGAGTCACTCTGTGTAGCAGTGTAATATACAGATGCAGTGAAATTAGTCCTTTTTCTGAGTAAAACAGCCTCAATTAGACCTGCTTTTTGTTGACTTTAGTAAGCAGTATTTTCTAGTGGTTGTATTTATTTATCTATAGAGAGACACACGTTTTCTAAGTTCTCTTGCAGATATCAGGCTCCTTGACACACCTGCTTTAATACTGTGCCCAGTATTATTGGTTTATCAGTCTTAAAAGTATACGAAAATGTGTGTGTGTAGTGTAATACCATCAACTGTATTTATGGTACTGTAATCACTGATTTTGTCTACATCTCGTCACCATAACTGACTTTAGTTTATAGTAAGGACATGCTTTTTCTGACTTCTGTGGTCTACATATATATATATATATATATATATAGATATAGATATAGATATAGATATAGATATGTGTGTATCTATGTGTGTGTGTGTGTGTGTGTGTGTTTTGTTTGTTTGTTTTTTAATTATCCTTTATTTAAGTTGTCCTCATTTTTCATATCTTGTTTTAAGCCATGACCATGGAACATATAACAGCAACCAACAAGAGTGGAACTTAAAATGTATACACTATAGGGAACCATGAGTGTTTTGTGATGGTTTTGCATTTGAAAGGTAAATAATGGTTCAAGGGTTTCATCTCCAAAAGTTTTGACTGCAGAGTAAATACTTTTACTTTCCATTAATTAACAAAATTCTAAACACAATATCCAGCTTTCTAATCTACCCTTAAACAATTAAAATGTGTGTTAACATTGCCACAGTCAAAAAGTGCAATGAAGTTCAGAAACACAAAAGATTTATGCGTACCTTGGTGGGTTTCTCAGACTCTCTTCTCCCCAGATACTTGTAGATTTGTCGAGAGAGGATTCTTGACAGAAGCATCTTTGCCTCATCCATATCTTTGGAGGAGGACTTGATGGCTTCCTTAAGAATATTCTCTACAGTACAAACAGAAACAGGGACTGGTCAGTTAAATCATTTAATCAGTGTTTGAAAAAAGTGATTAATACTGTAAAGAGATGCATGGCATGGCATAATTTACAAAAAGGAAACTGAGTCATTCCATATAAAATCAGTCAAATTTGAAAAAAGTTCCTACCTGACTTCTCAGGGCTAATTTTTTTATACAATAACTTCCGAGTTACAGACCCTCGAAGTACATAGTAAATTCAGCACTTTTTAAGTCACCTTGGGCCAGATTTACTAAACAGGGCAAAATAGCGTGTGAGTGCAATCCCCAAATAGCACTGACAGGTGTGGTTAGGTTTACAGGTGATTTACAAAAGTTATGCTGTTTTCTAAACACAGATGCAGTCAGTTCATTTTAATATGAGATGCCCAATCTGCCAAGAGCCGCGCAATTTAGCTCAAAAAATAAGATATGCTTTTTTTCGGCGTTAAAATATCGGCGCAATTAGCAGTAAATTGCATGTTGCAAACATTAGTAAATCAGTTTGTGCACTTGATTTAAATATTCTCTTCCCTATATTTTGAGAAAGGAACTCCCAGAAATGCATATGCAAGAGGGTCAGTCGCAAAAATCTGAGTTCCCACCTCTTACAATATTGTCACTGCCCTCTCTTTGTAAATACCGACAGTACTTTTTTTAACGCCAAAATCCAGTTTGTGCTGGTGCAACGCGTTTGTAAATCTGGCCCTTAATGTTTTTCCATTGTGAGTGTACTGACCTCTCATCTTTTTGTAGATCTCCATTTGTTCTTTGGTGGGTGAGATACCTGAGTCCTTAAACAGAATGGATGCATCTGCATTTAACTCTTTTTTTAGCATGTTAATCATCCAGTCAGGCCAGTAGAGTATTTTTTCAAATACACAATCTACAAGACAAATAAACAATGTCAGTTCTACTCTTCCTGACAATTCAAAGAGCTTTACACGTTTTACATTCACCCATTCACACACACATTCATACAGTGCTTTCTTCATATTACATACAATGCTTTTTCTGTCACACACACTCTTACACTGCTGCTAAACTAGAAAAAGCAACTATAAAATATTACCCTAGTGTCCATTTATAGTCTAGTTGTCAGTGTTCAGGAACATTTAGACTTTTCTAAAATCAAGTATTCATTGCCCTGTTTTGTAGGTTTTTGTATCTGTCAACTTCAGCCTGTTCTTCTTACTTTATTTTACCTCTTTACTACTATATTTCTTGTACCAGGTTTTGTTATTAAAGTACTTCCTGTGCCTTAATATTTTTCAAACACAAGTTAAGAAAAGAATTATCCACTGACCTGTGAGCTTGGTGTAGGCCTTCATGTCATTTATAGCTGTGGATAAAGTGAACATCTTCCGTCCTGAGCCTTCAATCTGGATGTGCTCATCTGCTTTTAAGAGGGCATCTTTGATCCTGGAAAAACATCCTCAAAATCACTTTGAGAAACTATTTTTCTATATACTGTACAGTAGAATCAGGAATTACATAAGCTACAGACAAGAGCTCATGCTAAATGATGCAGTGTATGGTAAGGGCAGGTACTCACATAATCTCTATGATCTTGGTCGCTTTGTGCTGGTAGGCTGTTCTGTGGAGAAAGCTCCGTGTGTGGAACATGTTATACAGATTGCCCACATCCTGGTAAAAGTATACAGTTTAGTTGCAACTGAACAAAAAAATAGTTGATGTTAAAGGATTGCACTTAAAAACTTGATCAAAACAGCATAACATATTCAATACCTTGTCTCTAAAGCAGATGTGGTTCTGCTCATCCACCTTACACACCCTAGCAAACATGAGGCAACGGCGATAGTCAAAGCTGCTTGGGATGCCCAGATAGTAACAGTCTCTGAGATGACAGAATGAGGAAATATGTTAAGAAAGCAAAAGAATACATAGTAGCTTATCACATTAAAAACTGGTCTGGTTAACAAGATCCACCTGGCAATGTAGTCAAACTTGTCCACATCAATGCCATTTTTCTCATTTGCCACAATATCATAGAGGAAGGACTTCTCCTTTTTACGACCTTTGTAGGGCCACTGTGGAGATGACAGTAGAATAGTAGCAACAGACACTGAATGCTGTAGCAGTAGCCTACTAATAACTGAATTCACAATATTCACAGTGAAACTGACCAGTACCTGGCCATCAGTTTTCAGAGGTTCTCGAATCATCTCCTTGATGAATTCCAAGTCATTTTCATTTTCATCTTCTGTATTCAGATCATATTGCTTCATCAGGTCCTCCAGACCATTGTCACGCACTAAGTGATCAAACATGTCTGCAGAAATCTTCTCATGCTGCAAGATACAAAAACTTATCAACTTATAATAAATTGAGACTGTTGCACACTCTCTCATGAGCAGAAATTGCTGAGATGAAGAAGACCAGACCAGGAGAGGCCACCAAAAAGGATATAACAGAGGAAACACATCATATTCCAGCATTAAGCTTTTGAGCTGGTAACTCAAGTATGAGCTGATTTAGGAAAAATGATCTATAAACCCAGAGTTTTGTGACTAAGGGCCAGATTTACTAGCGGTCTGCAGTACTGCAAGACTCTCTTTTGGCGTTAAAAAGCTACTGTCAGGATTTACTGTTATTTTGCAACTTAAAGGCATGGACAGGGGTATTTTTCATATTTTGCATATGTATTTGTAGGAATTTCCCTTTCAGGATTCAATTTTTGGGGAGGAGAATATTCAGCTGAATCACACAAATGTGATTTGTTAATATAATAAATTTAATGCCAAAAAAAGCCTTATTTTTGCATCTGATGTGGTTACGGTAGTTGCTGCTACCAGTGTTCAGTTTTTGAAAGGAGATGGGGAGATGTTATCAAAATGACAATAAGCAGTAAGCATGGATGTCTCAAAGCTGTGCAAAGCCTTGGCTCTGTCCTGTAGCTTTTCATTCAGTCCTCAACCTGAATGAGTCCAACTCTATATGTTTGGTGCTCAGTAATGTTAGTATTTTGATGAAATGGAGCGGAACTGAACTAAACTTAGAGGAACAAAACTTGAATTGTCTGAGCAAGAAAGAGAATTGTGATACAAGACACATACAAGCAGCATCTGTGTTATGGACGGGCCTTGGGGGTCCAGGATCCTCCAAAAATGTCACTGTGCCCCCTCAGCTGAATTCTTCTGATATCCTTCTACAACTATATGTAAAATTAACTTCAACGATTAGTTACTGCAGCTCAAGCTCAAGCTGATTATTCGGTTTATAGTAGTTTTTACTGCTTCTATTCGATTCAGACAAAGCTCTTGTTGGGCTGAGGCACAAGGGGTTGGGGCAGTTCACAACTTTTACAGTTTGGAGTGGTCCCTGTTTGCTTTGGTTTTCATGGTTGGGCCTTTGTGGCTGTGCAGCGGTCTTTTTGGTGTGATTTGTGATAATCTGAGTTATTGACTTGCTGTGTGGTGTTTGGGTCCGGGGGGGGAAAGCCTACGAAGTGCAGCTTGTTCATTAAAGGCTGGGATGGAGACTTAAGAACGTTTTAATACAAATTTTTAAAGAACTTAATTTTAAATAACGATATTGTGTTTTTAAAGTATCTGTGTTGTCGGGTACTTCTTGGCCTCTGAGCACCGGACCAGACTGGTTTAACAAAGGTGGTGGAAGCGTTACATGTTTACATGGTTGCTGCAGAAGCACTAAACTACTGTTAACCAAATTTTTCATTACCAAACTAACTTAATTTATCATATAGTTGTAGAAGGGTATTAGTAGAATTCATTGACCACAGTGACCTTTTTGGACAGGCCTGGACCCCCAAGGCTTGTCTGTATCATCGATGTTGAGCTGGCTCCAGTTCCAGTTTGACACACAGGCAGATATGAGAGTGGGTTTGATCATTTCTTGTAACTCTTCCATCTTTTCTAGGAATCCAGTTTTATAGTTAAGCATAGAAACCAGACCCTCTTGCTGTGAGATAACAGAGCTAAACACTGAGCCATAGTGCTACTAAATTAAGAGACCTTGACAATAAATCAGTGATATGTGGTTCATTTTTGTGATTAGGTATGCATCACAGACTTTGTTTCTTACCGTCCAGGCATGATCTGGATGTTTTTCAGGGATGAACATTTCCTCAAACACTGTGGAAAAGGGCCCTCGTCCTGGATAGGGATATAAAATATCCTAAGCATGACTGGGTATGAAATAAGGTCAGCCATTTGTGATTATACATACCAAACAGGTTTTATTTGAATCAGGAAAGAATTATTCTCCCATTTGCTAGTATTGTTTGCAGCTAATGAAAAATTCAACACTAGAATTCAATGATATGAAAATATTTGATCATAGTTACATTTTTCTTTAGAAAGCTATAGATTAATGCAGTGAGTGCAAAATTATCACAGCTCCTTAATCCACAATAACATATTTAAGTGCAATACAACAGGTTAAGGTAACCTTTAATTTCTCTTTAAGAATACAATCAAATTGTACAGTGTAGATTATACAATATTATATGAACAGTTTACACATTGTATTTATTTTCTGACTTTACTGGTAAGCAATCTTCTGTGACTTTTTCCTTGGCCTTAGGATAAACTAGTGCATTTTCACATTTAATCACATTCATCAGTTAATGATATATATCAGATATATATCAGTGGACAGTTGTTCATCACTTACCCAGCTCATGGCAAAGTCCTGCAATCTGCACACATAGGATATCTTGAGGTGTGATTTTGAGGTCTGGCTGCTTTGTCCTTAGAGCTTCTGCAAGCTGTCTTGCTAAGTAACTCACTCTGTAACATCACATACAGCACACACACAACTGAGTTGGACTGTTTCAATAACACTGCTGAGGTATGGGTTAGCAGTTGCCTTACTACAAAACATCATAATTTGGATTCAGGTAAATACCCAAGTGAATGTTCAAAACGGCTGTGGGATGCTCCAGGGAAAACAAAATAGGCCCCTCCAAGCTGCTTGATGTTTCGTAGTCTCTGAAACTGAGGTGTGTCAATGATTTTGACAAGAAGTGGGTGGAACTCCAAGTGCCCATGAATGGGATCATAAAACACCTGGCAAAAAAAACAACAGAACAGGTTTGCTGTAGAATGACAAAATAATAGAAAGTAAACATTCAGAGGCTTGATTTGGGGGTTGTACAAGGTGTGATCAAAAGTTCTAAGAATTGGTCCATAAGATAAGAAAAAAAAAGAAAGAAAGAAAAGATTCAAGTCTGCCAATTTCCCCTTTAACATAATCTTCTTGTGATTATCCAGATCACTTCCAGCTCTGCTACTACTTTTAGCTCCCTCCCTGGAAGTCCCAATATGACAGCAGAACTCATTTGAATCGTAATGGGATATCCAGAGAGCATTCTAAAAAGTGCCTAATTTTTAAGGGGTTATCAGCTAAATTTAAACCAGGTATGTTTATTTATTTATTTATTTTTAAATTTAACTTTTTTAACTTTTTGATCACAGCCCCTATAGGTTTATTCATGAATACATTATTTTTTCATTACCTTGCCTGGTACTCCCATTTCCCAGAGCTTCCTGAAATGTTTCAGTATTTTCAAACAGTCCTCTTGTTTTCTAGATAAAATGAGAAAACACAGAATAGCATAATAGGGAGTAAGTTTAAGAAAGAGGAGTAAGATCTTGTTAAATCTTTAATTGTTTTTATCTGGTTTTAGAAGGGGGAGATACTCACTCTATGCCCTTTGATCCCAGCTCAACAATAGTTAATAACTGCAGTTTCTTAGCAGTGAGACTGTTATCTGGAAAAAGAAGAAACTTTTAAAAGCAAGCCTATGACATATTAAGGAAGTATCCTTAATATTGCTGCAAATGCCCCCACACATAGAGAATGGTGGTTAAAACATCTCAGATTAAAACTAACCAATAATTTACCAAACCAGAAAACTAACCTGTAAATATCTTTTCATAGCACTGAAATTCAATATCTTTCAGTGTTTCACATGTTTCCTTCACTCCCCAATGCCTGATGTCTGACATTGTTTCCTTGGTGGTATGAAGTTGTCACAGGTCTCTAACTGCAGTTTTCAGTGTTAAATCTGACAAGTGGAAGGTAGAAATTTCAGGATATTCCTATGAGAAATGTTATATCTCATGTTTAATCCCATTAATATAGTTTATTAGGGTAAACTAACTCAGAAAACATAAACAATATCAGCTTCTTTTGTCTTGGCCACACCTACTTTTAAAATTTCCAAAAGAAAAAGAACATGTCTAAATTTATTCAACTGTAATGCCAAAATTAACAACCTTGGGCTACTTATGAGAAATTTAAAAAACAAAACAAAACAAAACAACAGTCATAAACTACACATTACTACTATACTATACACGTCCTCAAAAATTTGGATATTGTAAAAAAAGTTTATTTTTTATCATAATTTAATTTAAAAAGGTACAATTTCATATATTCTATATTCATTACGTGTAAAGTAATATATTTTCAGCCTTTTTTGTTTTAAGTTTGATAATTATGGCTTACAGCTCATGAAAATCAGAAATCCAGTATCTCACATTATTAAAACATTTCCTAAGATCAATCAAAAAAGGATTTACAATACAGCAATGTCTTTCTTCTGAAAAGTATGTTCATTTAAACACGTGGGCCAGATTTACTTCAAAAATTGGTTGAAGCTCCTTTACCATGAATTACTGCATCAGTGTGGCGTAGTGTGGAGGCCATCAGCTTGTGGCATGAAGTACTCTAAAATTTCCTGGTAGACAGCTGAGTTGACTTTCAGCTTGATAAAACACAGTGGACCAACCACCACCAACAGTAGCAGATGACACGATACTCCAAATCATCACAGACTGTGGAAACTTCACATTGGACTTCAGACACCTTGGATTCTGTGCCTCTTCACTCTTCCTCCAGACTGTAAGACCTTGATTTCCAAATGAAATGACCTTTTCCTACCACACTTTTCCCTTTCAGTCAACTTTACATTCTTATGCTTTGATACAGCACTCTCCAAACAGCCAGCCTTTTCAGGATCTTCTATGGCTTACCCTCCTTGTGGAGGGTGTCAATGATCATCATCTGGACAACTGTCAAGTCAGCAGTCTTCCCCACGATTGTGGTTGTGTGTACTGAACTAGACCGAGAGGTACGCTGTCATGATCCCTGGTTCATTCCAGGGTTTTGAGTTTTGAAGTGTAGAGTTCTTGTTTATTTTTAGGTGCTCTGGTTTCTTTATGATTCCTTGGTTCTTTATTTTGTTTATTATTAGGGTTTGGTTTTCATTTATTCATTAGTCTTCATAGTTTCTTGGTTCTAGTCTGTTGTTTAGGTTGTTTAGGTTTTATGTTCTTATATTCATTAGTATTCTATGCTTTCAGTTCCTGTTATGTTTTAGTTACAGTTTGTATCCACTGAGTTATTTTTTGCTCTTAGTGTCTCCCTCCATTTTATTCTGCTGTGTTCAGTCATGTTCAGTGTTTCAGTTATTCATTCCTGTTTTATTTTGGTAGTCTTTGTCCCTTATGTCTTGTGTTAGTTTTACTTCCTCTTTGCTGATTTCCTAGGGTATGTTCGAATAGTTTATTTTGCTTAGGGAGGTTTCTAACTGAGAGAAGTGACCCAGAATTATCTGTGTGGCGGCCATAATAAGAGCTGTTCGAATTCTCCAAATAGTAAGGAAAGGAGCTTCAGTGCTTCCTTTATTACCTCCTTTAGCTTAGGACACACTGTGACCATCCTTTATGAAAGGAGAGGAGAAAATGCTGTCCCACAATTCATTGCAATGCACCATCCGATCATTCATGAAAACAATCAGCATAATTGACAAAGTGGTGCAGATCAATGTATCGTTGCAAATGTTAATTATAACTGTATTTTCCATTTCACTCGCTAAAATGTTTTGAATCTTCAACAACAGGCTGTTAAATGCACAGCTGAACTCTGAACATCACACTGCAGGAATAAAATCTGATTCTTGTCCAGGTGTTGCCTTGCATTAGAGCTAAACTCTCTCAATCCAGATTATGAGCTATATTAAATCAAATTCCATTCAAGATGCTATATAAATCATTTTTGCTGTAGTAATGTCTGTTCTTGTATTGCAGCCTTTAGGATTTTCATTAATTATTTTTTACTTTGTGTCAGCTGGGATAAGTGATGGATGGAGGGAATTTTACTTTGGTCATAGAAATCCTAAACAACGAGGAGGAAAGGAGTTACACTGGATCACTATCCAGCAGGTAAATATCAGAAAATAAGCTGCATTTAATTTTATAGGCTATGGGACAGGTTAACTAAGCGGGGCAAATTATTGTGATGCCGCAATCGCTGGGTGATCTACTACCGGTGCGCTATAATGTATAGAAAAAGAGCCAGCCAGTTCATTTCAGTAATAACCAGCATTCTACCAAGAGCAGCACAAATTAGCAGCTCACAAACCAGCAGACCTGATGAAGGAGAGAGGGATGTAGGCCTACTAACCAAAAAAATACAGTGAAAGCTCAGTTTTATGCATGTGTTTCTCTTTGAAAACACCAAGGCAGTTCAGATCAATGAGGATGAAGGTGGATGAAGGAGAATCAACATGTTTCTATGATATAAGGGATAACTCTTCTGATAGAAATCACTGTGTGAGGTCCTGAGGACTGAGACTCAGGCGGAGCGCAGAATTTATCCAGTGAAGAGCTGCATTATTACAAACGATTCCACCATATAAACCTGAATCTGTGTTTACGCCCAGATGAACAGAATCAACTTGACCACAATGAAAATGTCATGGAGGTCAAGGAAAGGTGGTTAGGAAAAGGAGATAGGAGGTACTTTTTGAACCACTAGGTTTAGTTCAGCTGTGTTATCACCCTCCTGTTTCCCATTCCCCTGATTACCCTCGATGTGTACAAATAGTCCTTTCTCCCTTTTAGTTAGTATCCTAGCGTCTGCTGTGCTCCCTGCATGTTTGAAGTTAGATTCAGTTCATAAATATTTCACTTTGTGTGTAATGAATACAGAATATATCAAAGTTTACCTCTTTGAATTAAATTTTAAAAAAGTAACTCAAATCATTGTTCCAGATGATTAGAATCAAGTTGTATAAGACATGCTATTAATGTCTCTAAGCCACATGTAGCCTTTATTTGAACAGGATCAATGTCCACATGTATTTGAATGGCAAATTCAATGGATTTTTAACACATGGATGAACCCGAGTCAAAAGGGCAAGTTTTGAGGAAGTTTTTCAGACTTCTAGAGACAGGTGTAGTTTATGTGATGACCAGCTAGTGCCACTGAAAAATATAGTTTAGAAGTAGTTGAAGTACAGATGTGTTTTGTGCTTTTATGTGTTCTTACTAATGGAAAAGAAAAGAGTCCATTATTGGACATTTTGAATAGTCCAATGCAGAGTGAGATCATTACATTTAATCAGCTTTGAATTTTGCATTGTGTACACACACATGGGGAGAAAATCTTGGAAAATTAGTATAGTAAAATAAAATTAGAATAATATGCCAATATGCAAAATGCTGACTATTTTTATATTGTGTTTAAGTTTTAATTTGTTGATCAACAAAAGATGCCCACTTTCTAGGCTGCCCATGATGTACAATAGTTAATTTTTTACTTTAACTTTATTTTATTACTGTTTTAGTTAGTTTTATTAAAAAAACAATATTGCTTCAGTTACTTATCATTTTCTTAATAAGTCTAGGTTTTATTTTTATATAGTTAAATAAAATGTTTTATTCATGCCTAGATTTAGTTTAATACTAATTCATTACTATAATATCAAGGGCACAGACATGGATTCATTAATCTGCTAAAGAGGATCTATCTGCAGCAGACTGACCCATAATAAAAGAACCACTAAACAAACTGAAGTTAATAATATACTAACATGCCCTTTCCGGTACAGCAGTCATGTGTGTTGCAGTGTAAACAGAAAGCAAGGAGCTGGTTTAGTGTAGAATGGGTGGTGATAAAGTGGATAAGCCAGAGGGATGCTCTATTTTACTCTGAAAGTTTTTTTTTTTTTGCTGTTAAGGAGCTAATGATGCCCTGGGCATTTGAAAAAAATCACAGCTTAATGGTCCAGTTCTTGTCTTATAGTTTTGGTAGGCACGTTCTGCACTATGGGGTTGATTTACTCAAAAACTGAGGAAAGAGTAGTGACAGTGTTTTGGAAGTTCTGGTCTGCCTCTGATCATCCAGGCTGTTCTTATTCTAGGGCATTTTTTTGTCAAAATCACCCGGGTTATGGCACTGGTGAAGCAGGTCTTTCACTCCCAACTCGTTACATATGGACTCTTGTTGCATTTAAACACAGGGGGTCAGTATCTAGCTAGCATTACTGAAGAGAAGCGAGCATAAACGGAGCATAAATGTTTTTTATGTGACATAATTTCAGATGCAACTTTTCAAACAGCTCAACAAATATCAGCAAACACACAAAATGTTTCTGTGCAGTTTGTCAGACAGTGTGTCTGCTAGCTAAATGTACAGTTGCTGTATTTCCCAGGGAGAGAAAAGAAAAATAAACAATAATGTGTGACACTTAGAGATGAAGAAAGTTGAAATATTATTTTCAAATAATATTTTCACTGCTCAGGAAGTGAAATTTGATTTTAAAAAATGGAAATTTAAAGCTTACTTGTGACGTCCAATTTCATTTTTTAATGTTTTAATCAGATATTGCATCTATACATGATGTGTTCATGAAGTTGTGTTTTTTCTTTTCCTGTTATGAAACGTCTTGCAATGCAAACTGACATAATATATTTTTTTGTTATTCAAATGTTGCATGAAAATACTAAGCAGTTTAATACATTTCAGTGCAGGTTAAACTGGTTAGTTTGCAGTATTGTTTTAAAGTTTACCGTGATGCACTATGCTGGATTGGTCCAGAGGTGGCTGTGGTGTTGATGGTCGATGTAAGGTTACATCAAGGGTAGTAGACATCAGTTTATATTTAAGGTGATGATGCTGATTGGATTCACTCACTGAATTCTTCAGAACTTTTATACTAGCTTTATAGTGTCAAAGGGGGTGGAAGTCATCCACGATAGCTTATGTAACATCTGCTTACATCTAATAGAATTCACTTGGCAAAATCCAGCAGCACAGGTCAGCTGATCACAGCCTGTACACAAAGAAAAATTTACTGGAACTCACAATACAAATCAATGTGACTAATTTCTAAGACAAATTTCTGTCTTTCTCCCACACTGCACTGCTACACCTGACCTTAGGGTTCCCCCACCTGCCAAATCCCACTTTAACCCCTGGATAAAAATGAAACAATGATAAATCCAAAATAATTCAGTTTGATTCAGTTATATTTATATAAACAAAGGACGATCAAGTATAGTTAACAATGTAAAAACTAAACACAGGAAAACAACCCTCTGACTAAAAAACACTAGAAGGTAGGAAAGTACTGTAAAAGAGAAAGTGTTCACTTAGACTGAGAATAATATAGATACAATAAGGGGGGTAATTTATGCAAAAAAACATACACTATATTGCCAAAAGTATTCACTCACCCATCCAAATCATTGAATTCAGGTTCCAGTCACTTCCATGGCCACAAGTGTATAAAATCAAGCACCTAGGCATGCAGACTGCTTCTACAAACATTTGTGAAAGAATGGGTCGCTCTCAGGAGCTCAGTGAATTCCAGCGTTGTACCGTGAAAGGACCTCTTAATGCTTCAGCATACCAAGACATTTTGGACAATTTCATGCTCCCAACTTTGTGAGAACAGTTTGGGGATGGCCCCTTCCTATT
>VUQI01040569.1:17606-31777 GCA_015106735.1 Paratilapia polleni | reverse complement strand
CTGGGATTTCCCACATAACCATCTCTAGGGTTTACAGAGAATGGTCCGAAAAAGAGAAAATATCCAGTGAGCAGCAGTTCACTGTGCAAAAATGCCTTGTTGATGCTCATAAGAGAATGGTCAAACTGCTTTGAGCTGATAGGAAGGCAACAGTAACTCAAATAACCACTCATTACAACCAAGGTATGCAGAAGTGCATCTCTGAATGCACAACACATTGAAACTTGAAGCAGATGGGCTACAGCAGCAGAAGACCACACCAAGTGCCACTCCTGTCAGCTAAGAACAGGAAACTGAGGCTACAATTCACACTGACTCACCAAAATTGGAATACAGAAGACTAGCAAAATGTTGCCTTGTCTGATGAGTGTTGATTTCTCAGAATTTGGTGTAAGCAACATAAAAGCATGGATTCATCCTGCCTTGTGTCAACAGTTCAGGTCGGTGGTGTAATGGTGTGGGGGATATTTTCTTGGCACACTTTGGGTCCCTTAGTACCAACTGAGCATCGTTTGAATGCCACAGCCTACCTGAGTATTGTTGCTGACCATGTCCATCCCTTTATGACCACAGTGTACCCATCTTCTGATGGCTGCTTCCAGCAGGATAAACCACCATCTCACAAAGCTCAAATCATCTCAACTGGTTTCTTGAACATGAAAATGAGTTCACTGCACTCAAATGGCCTCCACAGTCACCAGATCTCAGTCCAACAGAGCACCTTTGGGATGTGGTGGAGCAGGAGATTCACATCATGGATGTGCAGCCAACAAATCTGCAGCAACTGTGTGATGCTATCATGGCAATGTGGACCAAAATCTCTGAGGAATGTTTCCAGCACCTTGTTGAATCTGTGCCACAAAGAACTAAGGCAGTTCTGAAAGCAAAAGGGGGATCCAACCCAGTACTAGCAAGGTGTACCTAATAAAGTGTCCAGTGAGTGTATATAGTCTGTGATACAGACATGCAGCAAGATAGTCCTAAAATAGTTAATTGATACACTAAAACTGTAATCACTGACCAGTTCTTTTCCAGTCTATCAAAGAAAATTTTTCAGACCTTCATTGGTGTCAGCATCTTAAAAAATAAAAATCTGTTGCCTTTGTCGAAGGATCAGGTGTGACCTATTAACATTATTTCTTTGATTTCTATATCCCCTCTCATCTGTTTTCCTTTCCTCTTCTTCTCACATCAACAGATGAGACTTCCTCTTCGCTCCCTTTGCATCTTTACGAGTCTAATCGCTCGAAGGCAAGTGGCAGACGCACAGAGGCGAGGCTTGAGCGGTGCAGCGATGCGTCTGGTGCAGTTTCGACGCCATGGTGAAGGAGGAAGCATCAGGGTGGGAGTGGAGCATGGTGAGGGGCTCAGTGTGGTGGATCTGAAGGCGTTCGAACCCTCCATGCCGTCAACAATGAGAGAGCTGCTGGAGCTAGGAGACAAGGGTCTGGAGTGTGCACAGAGGTGTCAAAGTCTCTCATACATCGCATCCTATCATTACTAAATACAACCATAGAATTACCTTATGCTTCTTCTACTCAAATGATCCTCATCACTCATCAGCTTCCTTGATTATGCTCCTCTTCATCGTCCCTCAACATCATGTTCCTAATAAATCTTCTCAGTTACACAATCTTCTCATAAATATCAACAAGCTTGATCATTTTCACCCTACATTTGACCTCATCCTCTTTTTAAATAATTCTCTCATTTCATATTATCATCACTTCTCTAAATCAACCACCTGTTCTTGTTCAATTGTCCCTGTAAATCATTCTCACACTAATTAAATCTTCTTAAATAAAAACACCATACTCCATCATTCTAGTTCCTCTTAATTAATCATCTTCACCAAATCATCACCCACTTAATGTGTCTAAAAATTTCTTGAATTTTCTTCTAGATCCTCTCAGCTTTCCTAAAATGTCTCTCTTCCTCAACATCATAATGTCCCCACATCTTTTGTTCTGTAAACCAGTCTTCCTCCTCATCCTCCTCAGAGCCCTGGCGTCCGGTCAGTGTGTGGTGGATCGAGCAGACATCCAGCTACTGTCTCCCGTGTTGGGCCCAGAGAAGGTGGTGTGTGTGGGCATGAACTACCGCGACCACTGCCTGGAGCAGAACGTCCCAATCCCCAAAGAACCAATCATCTTCAACAAGTTTCCCAGCGCCATCACTGGGCCGTACGATGACATCATACTGCCCTCTGAGAGCCAGGTGAGAGCAAGGAATCCAACTTATGTATACCTAACAAAGTGCTTTACGGGAAGAAAAACAGAGCACGAAATCCAAATACGTGATGTCAAAGAAAAATCCAAAGAAAACAATCTGGTTGCAAGATGGTTAAGATGATCTCTGATTTAGTTTTTTTGTTTTTAGATATTCAATCAAAGAGCAACAAACAGCATGAGAACTATGACCTTTAGTTTTTATCAGCCTTGACCTCAAACTAGCCTGAAGCCGTTCCTCTAAATACCCAGGTCTCCTCCCAAAGGACACAACGGGTGTAACGTAGTGCCAAACGTAGTCTTGGAGGCAACAGAGAGCCAAAGTAAAACAGCTAAAACCAGCGTAATGACTTTGTTTCTGTTAAAAGCAATCTGATCTGCTGATGATAAAAGGTTTGATATCGTAGTGTTCCTTAGTTCAAACACGAAGACTGAACAAGAGACATTGACTGAGCTGATAATGTAGATTGTACTGAGCCCCCTAAATGTCACAGTGGGAATTTATTTTAGTAGCCTTTTTCCTGACTCATAGAGAAAGGCTGAGCTTTACTATGATACAGTATCACATATTACACAGTAGACCGCCACTGGTTGTGACTACAGAGAGAGTCGGTGGGCCTTCAGCTGTGTCTGTTAGTCACAAGTCTGCACAGCTGTCACACTTTGACCACTGGAGAGTCAGACTGCAGTCAGCTGCAAGTCAACTTTTCTACCAATCAGCAGACGGTGTTGATGGCTACGTGCTGTTGGCTTTTTGGAGGATTGTAGCTTGGCCTATCAAAATGAGCTTCAAATGCATCATAAATTGACACGTTAAAACATGTATTGGAATGGAAAAAATACTTTTACGTGTAGTTAAAGGTAAAGTAGGTCATTGTGTAAAGTAGGAATATGGTCTGGACCAGCTAGACTAGAATGTAAAAGTTCCTATTTTGTCAAATGTCAAAATATTATTTAAAAAAATTCTCAGCATGAGATTTTGGAGCCTCCTTCAGGTTGGCATTATAAAGAGCCCCTGCAACATATTATGTTTGGTTCTGGATTAAAATGTAAATGTTTTCCAAGAACTTTTGGGAGATGTCTCACCAGTGAGCAATGCCTCTTTTTCCCTTGCTATTTGTTAACACAACACCTACATTAAAAAACAAAACAAGCAAACTGACTGTTGAGCATACTTTGTAATTTTATGACAATACATAACTGTAGTGTCACTATGACTGACTACTGCACTTAAAATGATTGCGTTGTGTGGAGTTAAGGATACGTGGTGCTTCATGATGCTGTTTTTGCATCATCTTGGTCTTTTGTGTGACTGAAGGAGGTGGACTGGGAGGTGGAGCTGGCCTTTGTGATAGGACGAAGAGGAAAACACATCAAGGTCAGCATCTCAGCATCACAACATCACCAGTGATGGTCATGGTGCTTTCATGCTCTGGCGAAGCAACTGTTCCGACTCAATTTCCCCTCCTCTTGCTATTTAGGAGGAAGACGCTCTCTCCTACGTGGCCGGGTTCACTGTGGCCAATGACGTCAGCGCTCGTGACTGGCAAATGAACCGTAACGGGAAGCAGTGGCTTCTAGGAAAAACATTTGATAGCTTCTGTCCTCTCGGCCCTGCCTTAGTAACCACTGACGCTGTGACAGGTGAGAGAGAACCAGAAACCACAGCAGGAAGCGCGAGACTGAAAGGGGGAATTAAAGACAATCTGGTGAATCATGCAATTATCTGTGCTTTCGTACGCCAGCAGCTTCACTGAGTTAACAAGCTGCAATTCAGTGAGGAAGTGTTGTTTTTGTAGCTGATGGGAGCAGCATGAAAGCCCCAACCATAAGATAATGGTAACCATTAGGATTTCTAAAGGCTGAAAACATTCTTGTCAAATGTGGGCCATCGTGTTTATGATTCAAAACAGTTAGATTTCAGCAACCAATGGTTTAAGAAAAAAACAAACAATTGTTTTCTTATCTCTGCATGCAGACCAAATCTTTCTGCATTATATGTCATATTGTCTATTTTCAAAGATGAGACGTTAACATAAAAATGTCCCATGGTCCTGCGCTTTATTAAAGCTTATATTATATGCTTATATTAGATTACTGCAAATATATCAGTACGAATGTTTGTCAGCCAAAAAGTAACAAGAAATTGCAGCACAGAAAAGCTACACTAGGTATGAGGTCACTGTTACATACAGTCATGTGAAAAAGAGTTTCTCATAGGACCCTCTGCAGTCCTGTGAAAAACTAAGTACACCCCATGATTCAGTAGCTTGTAGAACCTCCTTTAGCAGCAACAACTTGAAGTAATCATTTTCTGTATGACTATCAGTCTCTCACATTGTTGTGGAGGAATTCTGGCCCACTCTACTTTACAATGATGCTTCGTTTATGCATATTACAACCGGCTCATAGGCTACAACAAAGAATGGAGTCGTGCCACCATCTGAATAAGGACTAACAAAGATTTATTAAACTCAATAGTAAACACAATGTATGTAAATCCCTATCAGCATATGGATGTGCATGGATGGGTTGGCAAATGTATGGTACGTGTTGTGCCAAAACTAGGACGATAACTCAAACAAAAGAACCAGATGAGGTGACGTAGTGTGGAGACGGTGCAGACACCGTCACCAGCAGAGCAGCAGCGGAGACCAAGGCCAAGAAAGTCGAGGTTTGAATGGCTCGTGGCTGTGAAAACAAGCCCAAATCATCACCCCTCCACCACCGTGCCTGACAGTGGGTATGTGACGTTTGTGCTAATATGCTGTGTTTGGTTTTTACCAAATGTGGCACTGTGCATTATGGTCAAACATCTCCACTTTGGTCTCGTCTGTCCAAAGGACATTGTTCCAGAAGTCTTGTGGTTTGTTCAGATGCAAACTTAAGCTGTGGTGTCATGTTCTTTCTTTTTAGAGAGAAGAAGCTTTCTCCTGGCAACCCTTCCAAACAAACCATACTTGCCCAGCCATTTAACATATTAACTGAGGCCTGTAGAGTCTCAGATGTAGCTCTTGGGTTTTCTACAATTCTCTGAGCATTTGCTAAGACGTCCACTCCAGGGAAGATTGTGGTATTGAGTGCTGAACTGCTAAAACTTCTGCTACTATAGAGGTACACACACTTGCTGATGATCAGTTAATCCAGTGCATTTGATTAGCAGCACCTGGCTGCTGCTTACCCTTTTAATTCCTATGGAAGTAGTAAGGGTGTACTTGGTTTTTTGCAGGACTGCATAGAGTCCTGCGAAAACATTTGTTTCCCATGACTGTGTTTTATCCAACATATCTGAAAAATTATTCAACGCTGTGAGTGTCAAAGAACACATCAAAGTTTGTTAAAATAAAAATCCCACTTCAAGGTTGAGTGTGCTTGTCTGCCCTTTTGAAAATTATAATTGTATAATTTTTAATGGTAGTAATTACACTCTGCAGGGCAAAAAGTGTTGCTGTCCTCTTACTTTGGTTATTTATGGCAGTTAAATGAGAGGTAATTGTGTAATTAAAAACCTCTACAGAGGGGTGACAAATTAAAGGAAAACCTGGATCCTTGACCCCTACAGTGAGGGGATACGGTGCTTCTGTTATGCTGTCGGGGGTGTTTTAAATGCATGGTTTGGGTCCACTTGTCCTCTCAGAGGGAAGGATCACTGCAAATCAGTACCAAGTTCTGAGTGATCACCTTTACCCTATAATTAATTTCGATCTTGTTGGAAATGGTGCATTACATGATGACAGCCCGCTGTCTATAGGCCAAAAAGGGTCAATGAATTATTTGTTGAGCATGAAAAATTATGTGAATCATCCTATAGCCTCTGCAGTCACCAGATCTCACCAAAATCTTGAAAATAATAAATGAGGGTATATCCTTTGGAAGAAAGGGCTTTCATGCCACCAGCAAAGTTCCAGAGACTTGGTTAATCTGTGCAAAAATGCACGTGGCAGCACATGGTCCACGAACACCTTACTAAGATACATGTTGGGTTTCCCTTCAAAATTTTCACCCATCTCTAGGTCTAAAGTCACAAACAGGAAATCACTTTATGTATCATTTCTCCTCCAGATCCTCATAACCTGAGCATCTGCTGCCTGGTTAATGGAGACACAGTCCAGAGCAGCAACACTGATCAAATCATCTTCAAGACAGCAGCACTGGTCGCGTGGGTCTCAAAGTAAGTTCCCTCAATGTTGCTGCTCGTGATGACGGCTCTGTGCACGAGAACTTCAGAGACACTGCGTGTTTAAATACAGATTTACATAATACAAACAACTTTTTTCTTCTTGAGTAATTCGAGCTGAGAGTTCAGAGAGTCCCATTTAAGAAATTATGTTAATCTAATATCAGCATTGAATCCAGAAAAAGGAAATTTAAGTGACAAATGGCCTCCATTCACTGCAGACTCTTGAGTTAAGATTACATGCTTCAGCTAAAACTTATCCACCCCAACTGGCACCCTGACCAACTGAAGCGTTCTCTGATCTGATTTGAGATTTAAGATGAGAACGCCTCTCCCACTCTCGCTCGACTTGCTGGTGATAATGCCTGTGTTGTTCTCTAATAATGGCAGCCCACAGCACCTTTCACAGGATCTGTACAGACAGTGGGGTAATCTTTGGGAGATATTGTTTCGCATGCTCTGGCTTAATCTAAATTAATACAGAAATTTTACTGCGTGGCCATGAGAAAGAAAATCCTAATTTGCTGAAGTGATGGTAATTTTTCTGCACTTTCATTCTGTGCCTTTTCCCTCCTGACAGGTTTGTGACATTAACTCCAGGAGATGTGTTTCTGACAGGCACTCCTCCAGGTGTGGGTGCATTCAAAAAGCCACCTGTCTTTCTCAAGGTGATTTCATATTCTGACATAAGTTAATTCACAGTATGCAGAGCTGGTCTGGACAGGTTTTTGTGCCTGTGGCTTCAGCTTTACTTACATTTTATACAAAGGAACTTAGGGGCACAGAGTTAAAGGGGACCCGTTATGTGTTTCCTTATTTTCTGTATATTGGTACAATGGTTTATGCCTCTATTAAACATGGCAAAAGTATCAAATAATGAGGTCAGTGTATGTGCAGATAATCCTCATCTAAACACTCAGCTTTAGATTGGTAAAGGCCATCTGTCCGACAGCTAAAGCTTGGCCCAAACTGGGTCGTGCAACAGGACAATGATTCCAAGCACAGCTGCAAATCTACAACAGAATGGCTGATAAAGAAAAGAATCAAGGTGCTGCAATGGCCCAGTCAGAGTCCAGACCTCAACCTGATTCAAATGCTGTGGTGGTTCTACGAGCTACTGAATCATGGGGGTGTGCTTTTTTTCTTTCTTATACACGACTGTAGCTGTGGCTGTGAGCACAGAATCCCCACCCATCTCCTGTTCAGACCTTCTGTTTACAAAGGCCACCCAGTCAGACTAAAGTTGCCTTAAGTCCTGTCCACATAAACTGATTAGCTTGTTCTTCATAGCTTTGTAGCCTACGGTTGGTCACTAGTGGTCATTCCAGGCTCTGGTTGCCAAGGTAACCCTCTAATGTACTTACCATTCGCTCATATGTCAGTCAGCAGTATCTGTTGCATCCACTGGTAGCAGCTTCATTTGCTGGCCTCAAAGTTGAGAAAAGTTTAACTCAGGACACGCCCACTTTGTGTCACTAATAGTTCATTGTCCTGTTGTTGCTATAAGTTGCTTTCATTGGCATCTTGTGGTCTCTGGTTATTACATTGCTGCAAGTTTCTTGAATTGGAAAGAAGCAAAAACGGCTTATTTCAGACTGTGGATGAACTGAGGGGCTGCACTAAGGCCCAGTATAAGATTTAAAAAAAATTAAACTGTCAAACATGCAGAACCAATTTGGTGGAGTCAAAGAATTTAAATATGTATCTGAAAAGATGCATAAAAGGCCCCCTTTATACAGACTCTATTGTTCTTTTCACCATAAATTAATAACAGATAATAAAGCAGTGATTTAAAATGTGTATTTTCTTAAGTGTTTAACTGTTTTTTCTTCCAGAAAGGGGACGTGGTGGAGTGCCAGATAGAACAATTAGGTTCTATAATTAACAAAGTGGTGTAACCCTGGGAAGAGAATCCGTGAATGAACGTCAGCCGCTGAACTGCACTTCTGATCGCCTGTTTCTCACAATGAATTACTATTCACCAAACGTTTATTGACCCCCCCTTACATAATGTGAAAAACCGGCAGGAGATATGTAAAACTGTGTGTTGCCTGATGAATGTTTTATTCATGATACTTCAATAATTGTGAGGAGGGAAAATGTGGCATTTTTTACTACACAGAACAGTGTAATTACGTGACTCAACCTCAGAGTCGTCATGCTCTGTAAAAATACCCTCTGTCATCAGCTGCCCACTCATGCTGTGCAGAAGAAACAGTGAACCTCCTGATTTTTTTTTTTTTCCATGTAGAAATGAAAAGTATTTCTAATTATGATTAATATTCAGGATGAAAGATTGTGTATAAAAGAACAGCAACTTTCCCATAAAAAAGAAAGCAGATTACTAGTGATGAGGAAAAATTAATTAAATTAAAACATGCTGCTTTCAAACGGAGTTCTTTTTTACTGCTCGGGAGAAAAGTCTCAGTAATTACTCTAATCTGTGCTTTGACTCATGTAGCAGCTTTTTGCTGAAATTACAGAAGCCTGACAGAACTTTAGGGAAATAATTTCGGGAGAGAATTAAATGCACCTGTTTACATTTTGCTGAACCTGGCAGCTCCGTTTGACCGTCAAGTGTCTTGTAATTTGTGAAATACTTGAATTTAAAATTAGGCTTTACGCATTATTTTGCATAAAGCTACTTAATTTTTTCTTGAACATATATGGTGCAAAGGGGAGTAATTTGTAGTTCAGTGCTTTACTCAAGAACATTCAAATCACCATCCTTACAACACCCCAACTAAAACCTGAGCTTCAGGCAATCCTCAAAGTCACATGAGGGTTTGGTTTGTCTGTTTGTTAAGAGGATTACTAAAAAAAAAAGTTATGAAAAGATTTGCATTAAAAATTTTACTAGAGGCGGGGCTTGGCCCAATGTAAAAGGACAGTTTACCATTGTGAGATCGGGGAAAAAATGGATATAAGAAAAATGTGGATACACAGTTTGTGACGTCCTAGAGAAAACATCACAAACTGATCCAGATCTCCTTCAGGATCCACAGTGTCAATTCATGAACATTGCCTTGAATATGAAACAAGACACATATTCAAGGAAATTCATGAAAAAAAAAAAAAAAAATTTGTTCACCCCTGCTGGCAACTGTGTATTAATTATAACTCAGAAAAAAGTATTTTGCATCATTTGAATCGTGACTTTAAAATGCCACAGCCAATCAATCCTTAGACTGTTTTCTGTTTGTTTTTAAAGGAGTTAATTAAGTTTTTTTTCTCTTAGTTAAGATTTCTTTACATGTGAGAGCAGCTCCTTCATTTCCAACATGCACTTCATCATCAGAGAATCCAACAGCAGCACTCTCAAAACTCATATTTCTTAGTATGCAAACGCTGCATGTTAAGTGTCAGTAGCTGTGAAACAGATATTCAAAACCAAACCTCCTAATTTAATTTTTGCTCTGAGTGGGTTTTGGCTGGAGGCAGGTTCCACTACTTAGGACTCAGTATCCTCAGCTCAACACTGGATGGCAGTAGATTCTCGTGGCCGATGACAGCTGAACCACTGTGGCTTTGGTCTGTGCTCGCTTACGGAGTAAAAACAGCTGCACTGACATTTGACTGTACAAACAGTCAGCTGTAAACGCCAAAATACCAAGGCCTGCCAGAAAAAGCCCCGAATCCCGATTAAAGCAAGGCATCGATTTGTCTCTGCATCTTCATGTCAAAAGGTCTACGTCAGACAGACTCTCCAGAGGTCTGACTCAGCACTGAATGATCTACGTTCAGGAGGAGAGCTGCTCAGAATGATGAATTGTGTGCAAGAGATTATAACTAATATGCTACTTTAAAGGAGATTAGTTTGTGTACAGGGAACCTCTTTGTGCTTGTGTTGAAGTTACGATGAAATAGGAACGTTTGTTTATTTTAGTGTGAACATTAATTTACTTGAACAATAACCAAACTGAAACATTTTCACATGGAACAAACTAAACTTGAGGAAGCCTTCGTTACAACATAAACGTGTGTGAATACACAAACTGCACCAAGCAGCGTCATCCTACAGTGAGTCCTCACAACTGATTACGGGGACTTCATAATCTTCATCTCCTGCAGCTTTATGCTAATGCTATTACTAAAGATAAACTTAAAATCAGTGTCTCCTCATTGAAAAATCAAAATGCAATTAACCTAAAGACACGAGCGTCCTGGCTCAGCATGCATCCGTTTTAACTGAACACGAGCTTCCTTGATATAAACAGAGGATGAGGTCAGACTCTGCAAGAAAACAAAGCCGTGTCGAGGCCTTGAGTCATGCTGCTCAGTTAAATGTATTAATTGTACAGATACTGAGAGATGAAGCGGTGCAGTTTCTGCCTGTTTTCTGACAACTGGAACAAAGGACTAACAGCCAGGAAGACGCCTTCCTTCTGCCACTCCTCCAACAGGACCTGAATTGAAAATAACGAGCAGAAACACAGACATGTTAGTGGAATCGCAACCACGGTGCTTATTATTTAGTAACCTTTATTTGAACAAAGTGAGTGCGCAGCTTTTTCTTATCTTCAGCAATGCGCTTCCTGCACAAGGCCAAATAAAAAAACAGTGAGGTAATAAAAGAGATAAAAACAAAAGCTCCCAAAGCAAAAGCACTTCAAAAATGAAAGAGAAAAACAAAGCTATAGATTTCACATAAACAACACCACCTAATTTACTTAGCAAGGTCTGAAATAATGAGGCCAAATGAAAGAGCCTAACTTCACTGTGCTGTCCTTTCTTTTATTTTAATGTTACATAAAAACTAGAAGCACATTTCCTGTTTGCTTCAACTTGTAGATCTTAGAAATCACTCTGTCTTGACATCAGGGAGAGGAACTCGCTGTCAGAGCCTTAAGATAAGGACGATAAGGACCATTTCTGACTGATAACCTCGATAATAAACTTAATAACTGCCTCTTGAGGTTTTTGCAGATAAATGGGTCAATGATGCTCTATTTTTAAAAGACAGCGATTCCCAGCCCACAGACTGATAGAGGAGACTGATGGGAGCAGACACTTTGCCTACTGAGTTGAAAGGCTGGTGAATTGGTAGAGTAGGGATAAAAATATTGCATCTTTGCTCTCTCTTCTAAAATCTTCTCCAACAATAGCAAGTAAAAGTAAGTAACATTTATTTATATAGTGGTTTTTACAGAGAAAAGTGTTTTACAAGAGCCACTGAATTAGAGCCATGCAATAAATCAAGCTGGAAAATACAATTTTTCTCTTCAGATTTCAGTGTTTAAGTTGGTGCAAGTCAGTGAGGCCACCCTTCTCTTTTGCAATATTCCCTGCTGCTGTTTGCAGAAGCAGTGCAGATGGAGATAACACACATTCATATTCTTCTGCAAGGCAAACCATTTGCTGCCTTCCTACTTTTATTTTATGAAAAAAAAACAAACAAAACAATGTTCACAGACTTGAAAGCTGCTGCGGCATGATAAAATATCACAATATACATGAGGCCTTTATCTAGTCTCATCAAAGTTTCTGTTTAATCCTCAGTTCATTGTGCCCTGGTGGAGTGTTTTCATATCAGGTCATCTCACACCCAACAGGAAGAAAGAGAAATGTACCACAGGGGAATCCTCAAAAATAAGTTTTCTTTTCTCGTATAACTCCAGCAAACTATGCAGTATAATATTCTTCAGTAAAATCAGCAATACTTCATTGTTAAAATGTATAACTTCCATGTTCCATGTATAACTCCAGCACTCCAGAACATTTGGCTCTTCCAAAGTTATGTTATTATTACTCAAAGAAGTCCAGCGAGTTTCAACTAGTTTTAAATTTTGCTGGGTAGAAAAATCGAAATCATATATCATATATTTAGTGTGTAAAGTCTAAAGTAGCTATAGCCGTCAAATGAATGCAGTGAAGTAAAAGTTACAATATTTGAAGTTTTGACATGGAATGATTAAAGTAATACATCACTGATCCCAACCAACATTCGGAGGCGTCTTTTTTATGCAGCAATTAAACTGCAGCAAAGAGTAATCTACAGAGACCTGAAAATGTTTTAATCCAAATTCAATTCAGCATACTGGTGGCAGAAAATGTAAAATAGATATAGACAATAATAATAGGATTACAGGTTCATTTAAGGCCTATGCTACAGTTAAAAAACAAACAAAAAAAATAAAGCTCCTTACCCTCATCACCGGTCCAGAGTGAGTATTCATAATTTTACTTCCGCCTAATCAGAACTGCAAATTGAGTGTAAATCACAGCCTTATAACTACGAGCCTGTAAACACTGATCTTATTGAACTCCACTTTAAAACTTCTCAACTGCAATCCTACCAAATATTATGAAACATAAATAGAGCCCAATAAACATCCATTTCAGTCATACAGTAGTAGTAGTGCTAGGTGGCCTCACACTTAGCGACCTTTGAAAAATGGCACTGGTACAGGGGCCTCTGGGGTGGAAAAGGTTAAAGACCCGAATGTCAAATGTAAACCACTTTGTCACAGCTAAGAGACCTCAACCTGTCGCTACTCTTTTCCAATTTCTGATTTTAAATAACTTGTGTCCTTGGCTCAGTGAATTCTCTTTACAGACTGACATTTCTGCCTCCAACATTATTGGGTATGGCTGACTCCAGTCAGGCAGAGATTCTTCCTACTGCATCAAAATCAGGTTGGATTTCTGTTCACAGCTGCTGAAAAATGTCGCCAGTCATTGATTGATTATTAGTGATTTTGAGATTTGGGCTGGATTCCACATTAACATTAGAAGGGAACTTTTAGAGTTGGCTTAAACTTTGAGTCCTGAGTGGAGCTATAATTCTCAGCAGACAGACAGATTTGGAGACACACACACACACACACACACACACACAGAAGCTGTCACTCACCCCCAGGTCTATTAGTGTTCTGACTGCAGTGTGTGCCGCCTCCTCTGAGCAGCTCTCTGTGAGATACAGCAAAAAGACGCACATGAAACAAAAGAACAGACAGATATCCAATATAGAAAAACCAGGTTGGGATAACAGAACAAAGCCACTGCCAGTGGGACTGTAATTTTTATAGTGTGTATTGAAGGGTGTCATTTCGTTACTTTCTGATTATCTTTTGTGGGGTTTTTTTAACAAGAGGATAGCATGTGATGTGAGTGAGAGGAGCTGTGTTTCTTCTCTGGTCTCTGCAGTCTTGTTACAACACATACTGAATAGTTAAAAAAAAAAGGCAAGGTGACAAGCTTTTAAAGTTGTGACACAAAAATGGAAGATCTTTGTGTGTGTGTTTTTGGAAGGGATGTCAGGCTGAGCTCACCATAGTGCTGTTTCTTCTTATTTGCTGTGTCACACAGATGCGAGTGTATCTGAGCCACAAACTCAGCTTCTGCAGCAGTAATGACATGAAAATGGAGGCAATTACTCCAGCAAAACAACGTGAGGACAGTCTGCTAAGATAGAGTCGTATCGTATTATACAAGCTGATAGAAAAAAAGCTCCTAGATTCTTCCCTTAAAAAGCAAAAAACATGTGATTTAAATTTGGCTGATATCCCCTTCAAGGTCGCCTCCTTGGGCACCTCTGAACTGCTGCCTTTTTAAGATTGCTTGGAAGCCCCACTTGCAAGTATGTTTCTGTGAGGAGCAGTGCATCTCCTCCATTTTGTTACTAAGATGATCCTTCAACTTGAATTTCATTTTGTAGAAGAGGAAGGGTTCACAAGTGAGCTAAATCTGATGAGTAGGTGGGATTGTGAATGGCTATAGTGCTTGTGTGACCAAAAGTACCCCCCCCCCCCCCCCCCCCACTCCTT
>VUQI01040569.1:0-17586 GCA_015106735.1 Paratilapia polleni | reverse complement strand
CCCCCCCCGCAGCTCAGATCACTTGTGCTGAATGCTCTCCCTCAGATGCCGCAGGATGCTAGAGTAGAACTCTGTGCTGAGAATCTAAACATGGGGGACAAATTCATAGGGCACACCACTGTTAATGTGGAAGAAAACATCGAGCATGCTGCTCGTTCCGTTCGTGACCTGATGCTCCCCCTTTGAGACTGAAAATTCCCGACTCTTCCACTGAAGAGTCTTGTTTGGTCTTGGGGTTGCAGCCTGAGATGAAGCTGTCATCACCAGTGATTATCTTCAACACAGCAGTGGGGTCAGTTTTTCAAAAAATAAATTGACCCCCCCCCAAAAAATGATATTTGATCTCTGGTTTGAGGTCTGTGGAAAAATCGCAAATGCACATGTGCAAATGATAAGGATGGGACTTCCAGGGAGGGATCCAAGAAACCACGACATGACAATGTAATGCGGGCTTTCCCACCCTTAAGAATGCCATTTAGAATCTGAAAATTTTGTGTGCTCCACAAAACCTTTAATTGCATTTCTAATCAACACACCAAACTAAAGCCACATACAGACTGGAAGCGATTCGCTCGTCAGACATTGCTTTGAAGCTGACGGCTGGTCACTTGCGGATATTCCAGTGTCCGGTTGCCTAGGTGACCCTCTAATGTATTTACTACCAGGTCATATGTCAATCAGCGGTATTCTTCACTCTCATTGGTTCTTGCTTCAGTCATTCGCCGGGAAGTTGAAAAAAAGTTTATCTCGGGTCCCGCCCACTTCTCGTCACCAGCAGTTATTTCGCCCATAGTCGCTCGAAGTCGCGGAATGTCATTCACTTTCTTTGGTCTTTGGTCACCACGTTGCTGCGAATTGCTTCCAGTGTGTATGCAGCTTAAGATGTCTTTAGGTTCCACAATTGTCCTTAATTGAGAACTTTTTATGAGTCCTTCTATTTGTTTTCATGGATTTACTTTGCCCCTTGTGGTGATTCACTCATTGATGCTGATTTTTCATCAACTTTTGAGCTTTTGAGGCACCTGAGGGTCAGTGTGCCATTTCTATGCCACTAAACAATCAAGAAAAATAAAATAATTCTGGATGAAAAATTGGTCACATAACTTAAATCAGATCACTCTGTTTTGTTAGTGTGAAATGTTTTAATTGTAAATATTTAATTATACATTTTTTATGATAATTTAAATGACTTATCACAGCTGGCCTGCAGTACCTTCATGGCCCACCAGGGCGCTGCAGACCACACTTTGGAAATCACAGTTGCAGATGATTAGAGCC
This sequence comes from Paratilapia polleni, assembly GCA_015106735.1. Lineage (NCBI taxonomy): Eukaryota > Metazoa > Chordata > Actinopteri > Cichliformes > Cichlidae > Paratilapia > Paratilapia polleni. The sequence continues at coordinate 16,308 of VUQI01040569.1, read as the reverse complement.
CGATATTAGCTATTTGCTGATATATCGGTATCTGCATTTATAACGGCCAATAAATTAAAATGAAAAAAGTAAAGAAGAGACAGGATAAACCCCCTTCAACCATGTTATGAGTATTGATGTTGTATATTTTGTCCACCAGAGGGCACTCTGCAACTTCCCTGTTGGAAACACGCCACAAACAGAACAACAATCTGATCCAAGCAGTCAGGCAGAACGTAAATGTGTAATCCATGACTTGTTGTGACAACGAAACAAGATTATATTTAAAGTGCATTGTCATATCTTAGTAAGGACTCGCAATAACTACACATAAAAAATGTTAGGAAGCCTGTTTATGTTTTGTGTGTCTAAAAGGGAGGAAAAAAAATATCTGCAGATATATTGGATTTGTAAATCACCAAGTATCGGTATCAGTCCCGGTCTTAAAAATCCAATATCGGTTGTGCTCTACAGAGGACACCAGAAAAATTTAAATCAGGTGTAGTTTTTGGTTTTTATCACCTGAAGATACAAAGCTGCAGAACTTTTTGATCACACCTCATGTATAACTGCAGGTCATTTAAAGTGAAAAATAAATATCAGACATGAAGACTACCATCACCATTCATTGTATTCATTAGTACTAGAGTAGCACTTTAATTTAAGAACATTTAGTCTTTTTTCCTTACCACCTATTTAAAATAATATAATTCCAAGGATTAAACAAGATCACAATAGTTCCTCATAATCACAAAAGTAAGTTATTCCATGTGTTTACCCCCCCTCGCTGATCAAAGATGACCACTGTCCCTTAAACATACAGTCCACATACCAGCCAGAGGCATCTCTATGAGGTCCAGCCCCATGGTGGTCCAACACAGTGCCCTCAAATGTCCAGCTAGCATTCTGCAGAGGAAGAAGAGCATCTCTGGACAGTGACTTGGCTGGCTTATCTAGGGAAGTTGACAGAAACCAAAACAGGAGACATCAGAAAAGGCTAAATCAGGATGAGGGAGTGAAGAAGTGAAAGACTATTTTCCACTACAATGACCACACACTTAAAACTCACTGTCAGCAGGACCATGTACTGCTGCAGGATGTGATATTACTCAAACTAAAAAGTATTTAGGTTGACAACACTGAAGTTTCAACACTTGAAGACAACATATTTTTATGGGAGTGCAGCAGATATACTGAGAAGCAAAGCATAGTGCGATAATAATTATATCCAAGAGTGTTAGCAGCACAACAGTAGGCGCCTGATTACCTCTGCCAAGGAAGCTATGTGATTGGTTTGGTTTGTCTGTTTTTAGCAGGATTACTCAAAAAATTCTGGACAGATTTACATGAAAACTTTACCAACGTAGGGCTTGGCCTAATTTAGAAGTGATTAACTTTTGGAGTTGATACAGATCTGGATCTGAATCCAATAATTTTTTTGGAAGGATTCTTTGCCATTGCGAGACAGGACACAATTGGATATTTTATGTCATATCTTAACAAGTACATATCAGATTTAAATAACAGAAATGGGTAACATCCTAATGATTTTCTTAAGAAAACATCACAAACTAATCTAGATCCAGATCTTCTTTTTTAATCTAGGAACTCAATTCATGCATGGTGTGGTGGTAATTTTAAGCCTTGGCAGAGGTACGCAGTGTCAGGTGGCCTTGTTTTAAGTGCATTACATTTAAGTGGAAGACTAGGAAAAAACAAACAAAAAAACAAACAAATACCAATGAAAGAATAAAACCTCCACATCGACTCTAAACAACAGATTGATTCTGCAGTACCAAACAAAGGTTTAGGCACTTAAAGCTTGGAAACAAATGATGGTCCCACTAAGCATAAACCAGATGGGATGGTGTGTCACTGCAGGATGTTGTGTAGATCTCTTCAATTGTGGATAAATCTCCAACAGTGTCACCAGCCCCTCTACACCATCACAACTCTCCCTCCATGCTTTATGGCAGGAATCACATGCAGATACCACCCTGTCACGTTCTCTGTGTCTCAGAGCAGGGCTGAACCAAAAATCTCAAACTTTGACTCAGATCAAAGCCCAGATGTTCATTCCTTGTGTTTATTTCTTTCATTGATACAAATGCCATTAACATTCTTTTTAAAGGTTTTGTTCTATTGTCTTCCTCATTGGTTCCTGGTCAATTTCTGTGTAAGAAGAAAAGCAGGACTACACAGTTTTTTTTTTTTCAGCTTTAGAAAAAAAAGTCTTTCATGTGTGCAAAAGATCCACTGCCATGAGTTTGACATCACTGTTTTGCAACTGTCAAAAACATGGCAGCATTAAAACAAACAAAAGAAAAAAACAAAAGAAAAAAAGAGCATGCTCTGATGGATTGGACAATGTAAAAACCAGTTCTCGATTCCCATCCTTTTTTCCTGGCCTAAGCAGTTATTTTCTTCTTATCGGCTTCCCTCAGGAGTGGTTTCTTTGCTGCAATTCATCCATAAAGGCCTGATTCACACAGTCTCCTTTCAACAGTCGATAGTGAGATGTGTCTGCTGTTTGAACTCTGGGAAGCACTGATGTGGGCTCTAATCTGAGTGCCTGTTAATTGTTCATCTCTGAGTCTCCAAGAAGATATCCTCTGCGGCAGAGGGAAGTCTTGGCCTTCCTCTCCTGAAGCAGACCACATGAGAGCCATTTTTATTAGAGCCTTTGATAGTTTTTATGACTACACTTTCCGAACTGACTGACCTTCGTGTCTTAAAGTAATGATGAAGTGTCGTTTCTGTTTACTTAATGGAGTGGTCCTTGCCATAGTATGAATTACTGCAGTAGCTGAAGGCCATTTCCTATATATCAACACTACTTCAGTCCAAAATAACTGATTCTTGAGCTGGTTAAGATATTATCAAACATGTTTAAAGCTGTTAACAAACCAAACTTTAAGAAACTTAAGATCCAGCCAGTCAAACTCCTCAACAACAGACTAAGAAAAGCATTTCTTTATGGATCTAACTTTAAACACAGGGGCACTGTCATGTTGAAAGATGACAGCTTTCCAAAAAACTAGAAGCAAACTGTTCTCTAAAGCATCCTTAAATGCTTTAAAATCAAATATTTCCTTTAGCTGTGCACTCAGACTTTTGGTAATTCCTCCATAAAAGGCTCTTTATCTGTTCTCACAAACTGGAAATAAACTTTGCTATAAAGACTGTGTTAATGAGTATATCAGATAATGAGAGGGGCCGTGAAAGTGGTGGCTCATGAAAGCACTTTATAAAATGTGTGGTGCCATTGTAATCATGTAATATGAAAATATATGAGAGCACAGTTTATATTATGGTGTTCCTGTAAAATGTTCTCTTTTCTTGAACATTACACAACTGCACACAGCCATTATTTTTTATCTCTCAAAGGATGGATGCTTATACCACTACAGCAAACTGAACAGCTTGCAGCTTGTATTGGGTTGATTCTGGTCTACACCTTTGAACGTAGTATCTGTATATCGAAAGTTTTTTTTTTTTAAACTATATGAACTAAGATTTAATAACAAAACTGTATTTTGCTCGACCGGAAATTTTCAATCAAACTCAGTTCATTTTTCTCAATGAGCTGCTGCCATTTAGTCAATTAGGCTAATTCAATTAGTGTGTAAAAAAAATCAGGTGCAGCACTTAAATGCATCAATACACAGCAGTATTTAAAAATAAAAACGACAGGGAGAAAAGAGGGAGCCGTCAGAGCAACAATCACGAGTTGAGTTGTATGAGCAGTAAAAACACATCACAACAAAAAGGTCAACACTGCAGCTGCTGCATAAACAAGTCCAGAGAGGATGCTTGGCAAAGACATTACACAATGATTGAATGTTTGCAAAGTGCAAAAAAGTGCATTTGCAGCATGTTTACACAGGCCATATAAGAAGATTTCAAGTGCAGATATAAAGTGCATCAGTTGGGTCCAAAAGAATATGGTCGAATCCAATAGGAAACTCTAAAACATCTCCCATATTTATTTATATTGCTTCTCAGTTTCATATAACTGAGAGGCAACATAAATAAATAACCTAATATGCACAAGCAAAAAAATATAAGTAAGTTTGGAAAAACAAAGCAGTAAAGTTTGAGCCTACAACATATCTGGCTCTTTCTTGCCAGGTTGCTTTGTAAAACCAACCGAAGTGAATCTATCCAGGCAAGCTGAGGTTAGGGAATACTTTCTACTGTTTGGTACGGAGGTGTATGCAGTCCTCGTTCAGCGCCTGAACTGAAGGTAGCAGAGCAGAGGCGGCAGGAGAAGAAAAGTGAGTGCGCTGGATGGAGAGACTTAAAAGGTGGAGTTTGAAAGAGTGAAGCTTTGCAAACAGTGGTGCGGCACTTCCTCAGTGGACAAAGCTGAAATCAGAAAGAGTTATGGTAGCGTGGGTGGCACTGGACTACTGCAGGCAACGTGCTTGTGGCAAAGACAGTCATACGAATGTGCTTTCTGTTGTGTGGTGACGCAAGTAAAATCTTATTTAAATTTTGTATAAAAAAAACAGAGCCCCGGACAGTGGCTGTATCTACAGTAACTAGGAATACGGATATTATGTGAAGCACAAAATTAGCTTGCTAACTAGAAAAGAAAAAAAAAAACGTCTCCACACTGATCAGTGCAGTTTTCTTCGCCTGGCAAACATTCACATGAAAAGGAGGCTATATACAGAAAGACAGCTCTACCTACAATTATGAGGTCATATGACATGTAGCTCAGTAGGTAGAGGGTCATGTAGCTGATTGGTGGTTTGATCTCAGACATCTCCTGCCCACATGTTCAAGTCTACTTGATTAAGACCCCAATTACCCACCATGGTAGAACTAGTGTCTTCATGGCAGCTTGCTGCCATTAGTGTGTGTGTGTGTGTGTGTGTGTGTGTGTGTGTACTTGTATGGCTCATGTTGTTGGGATATGAATCTGTGTACTTGATCTCACTCTGAGGACCTCACTGCTGTTTGGGAACAAAAAGCACAAAAAGCAAGTCACCCTTTTCAATTCTGCAGTGAAAACCTGGTTTAAGGTTAAGGTAACACTGGGTTTAGAGAAGTATTAGTCACACTTATAGTCAGCGTAAGTCTCCAGGAAATGAAGGTAATGCCCCCTGTGATAATGGAAACATAAGTGTGTGTGCGTAAATGGGTGTGTAGGAGGCAAACTGTAAAGAGCTTTGGATAAAAGCCCTAAATAACTGCAGTCCATTTACCAGTCCATATTCTAAAATGATCTAATAGGAACAAAACAAAAAAAAAAAACACCCTGAAACCAAAATGTAACATCATTAGATTTGACAGTTTTAAGTACACCAGCGTGCACCAGCTCTTTTTCATTTCTTAGTGCAGATGTAGGTTTTGAAGTGCAGTTCTGTTTGGCTGCATGATTTTGCTCATGTGATGCTTGAAATAAACCCAAGGAAGCTTCACACAAACCATCTCTGAGCTCCCAACATCCCTTTTACAGAGCCTGGGATACACAACATTTAATGAATACGAACAAATGAACTTTAAAAATGCACCTACAACAAAATGCTATTACGAGGGGGAGGAAGGGAGGTGGAGGGTGATACATTTTTGGAAGCAAAGCAGCAATGATGATGCACAGCTCAGTGGTAGAGTTGAACGAGCACCAATTCTATATAAGGACTGCCTATTATAAACAGACAGGTGGTGGGCACACATAACTGGATGCCCTACATATTATAAACAACGGATTTCTAAATAATATATTTTAATACACTGAAGATGTACATATGTTACACAACTATGCATTGTTCAAGATTTAGTAACAGTAAAAGCCATTTTAAGATACCAACACCCACAGGCATTATGGTTCTTTACTTTGCAATAAGCAAATCTGTAGTTTCTTACTTTTCCGTCATCCAACGAACAAAATGCTTCCAAGCATGTGGATGGTAAAAATTTAACTAAAAATGTCTTAATCTTTTTATTGCATTCTAGCATGCTGAAGATGTTATTTAAAATGTGCTTAACCGATTAATAATGGCGATCTATCCATAGCTGTCAGCTGTCCTGTTGAAGGATATGCCTACACACATCAGTGTGATGAAACTGTTGCTCTGTCTCTGTGCAGTTTTACATACGTACTGTCATGACTCCTGGGACCGTCACCTCAAAGTCACTGTGCAGCGATTGTGACTAACGAGTCTGCACCTTTGAGAGCTGGTGTTTTGGACCCCTTGGAAATAGGATGGCTGCCCTGTGTTGCTTTGAAGAATCACATGTAACGGTCACAACAGTTGGACCTCTTTTAAATCTAACGCATTACTGCTAATTGGCATTCAGAATGTGGGATTTATCTATGTAGGTGCTTTTATAATGGAGATTTTCACTTCAAAGTTCTGTTTCATGTGGTGGTTCTGGTACCTTTGTGCGTGTCCTGTAGGCAGTCAATGATGTGGCGCTCGTGCCGGTGCACAGCCAGCTTCACAACAGTGCCTTTTAAAAACCAGCCAACATTATACACATGTCGGACAGCTGAATGTTAAGTAGTGTTATGTACAGAAAGATGAGTTAATATCCGTGGGAAGAAAATCACAGCAAACCAAATCTTAAGGCTTCATCACAGATGTGGGCCTTAAGTTTCAACTGTCACTTCAGTGTCGATGAAGCCTACTCACTTCATAGGCGCTGAAGTGAGTCATTTCAACTTTTTTTATGTAACTTTTTTGCCTAAATCCAGTCTTTTTTTTTTCAGTGGAAAGTTGTGAAACCACTTCTATATTGGACACAAAACAGCTATGGAGGTCCAAGAGAGGTGAAGGAGCTACAGGGGCCTGGCAAAGCAATTCTTCTTCTTCTGTACCTTATATGAGCGAAGGTCCGGCTCCTCGCAGTCAGAGTCGCTGTGATAAGGGTCGTCAGTGGTGGTCCAGGTCAGAGGACCCTCCTCTTTCTTCCAGAAATCACAGGTGGGAACATCTCTGGGAATCTACGTAGGATAGTGGGTAGAACAGACAGCAGCAAGTCAAACTGCAAATCCAGTGCAATTTGAAGACCTCACATTGAGCTCTGGTTACTATAACAGGCATTTTTCCAGGAAGAAAAAGCCCTTGTTTGTCACATATGCATTAAGCGCATTCAAATTCTTTCTTGTGCCTGCGTATCCCAGCTTGTTTTGACAGGGCCCAACAGTAGCAGCAGTAAACCACAACCTTGACCTCTGAGCTATCACTACCTCCTTTTAACGATCTCATGACATTTTTTCAATAAAATTATTTTTTCTTAAAATAACTGAATGTAGGTACTTTATAAAAGGTAAAATCTAATACAGGCCATGACTACACCCCTAGGATAAAAGGATAACATTGTGTCTTTAAAGTACCATGATTATTTCTGAAGTCTAAATGTCTAAAAGCAACTTAAGAACCTCAAGATAAAACTTTACTGGACTATACCATGCAAAATAATGCCGTCCAATACAACACTATCCCTAACTGTGGCCTCATCAGCTGTGCTGGACTGCATTAGATTGTAGAGGTGTACCATAAAAAGCATCTAATGAGTGCAGAGTAATAAGTAAATAGTTACATACTTAAATTCAAACAAAGAAAATGTGCTCAAGAGCTGAAGGTAACATTAAAAATGTATTTGTAGATAAAACACACACCAGATCTTTTACATATTTAATTAATTAAAGCGGTTCTGTTTGTTAAATTATGTAGTATTTATGAGGCACAACTTTTAAAATTATTTGAATTTTTCTTACTTCTTCCTGAATGAGGATGCCACAGCGAACCAGACTGTCGATGGCATCCAGTGCGAAACTCTGGGACGACTGACAGGGCTATTGAGAGAAAGTGAAAGAGTGAAAATGATTCAATGGTGAGACAAGGTTAAAGGCACAAACAGCTTCAGCCCATCACATATCTAAGAAGTGCAGAGGGAGACAGCTGACAGCATAAGGTGTGTAGTAGAGACGTAGGACAGATCATAGAAGGAGAATAAGAGGTGCCCGGGAGGGGAATGAGAGCAGGAGAGAGATTTTTCTGTGAGGAATGGGGTGAGAAATGTAGCTGCAAGCAGCAGAGACAAGAAAGAGCAGCTGCCGAAATGAAAGGTGGGCAAACAAAAAGAAATAGTATTTCTGGCTCAGATTTGGAGCCCTTGAAGTCAGTCTGATGGAGCACGTACATACACAAGCACGCACAAGCACACACACACAGACACACAATACACGCATACAATCCAAAACCTCTCTCTGCCTGAGACAGAGGCAGCGGAGCAGGATGAATGGTTGTTCAGCTCCATTAAACATCCATTGAATGAGACACACTGGGTGTGTGTGTGTGTGTTAGTGTGTGTGTGTGTGTGATATGAATTCAAACTCACTGGCATGAAGCCCAGAGGCAGGAGATGGCAGAGCTGCAAGGCTCTTTCAGTCAGCTCGGATTGGCAGAGCACCACATCAAACTCCACGTCACCTTTGACCTCCTCTCCCTCCACGTCACTCCTCACGCTGCTGCTGATGCCACTGAGAGCCACCTCGCACAGCATGGCTGACACCGCACACGCTAACAACACAAACATTTTATTGTTTGCTCCTCAAGCACAAATGTGCAGCACAGGTGTTGCGTGGCAAAGCAGGTTTTTGTTTATTACAGCAAATTATGTTAGTTTGGCTGAAATCTGTTAGACATTAAACACAGTCTTTGGAAAATAGATCAACTGATGAGATTTTGCTGATAAGCGGGATCTGGGATTTCCGCCATTTACACAAGTGTTATTATGTCTTTATTTACATTCTCAATCCCAATTATCCTGCTTTTTCATGTCCTGGTGGGAAAGTCTTGACATCCAAATTGTTTATGTTTCTAAACAGTGCAGCCTTCACACATCAGACAAATCAAACCTGGAGGATAAAAGTTAAAGCGGACCTATGCTGCTTTTCCTTATTTTCAATCCTATATATATTGAACATGGCCAAAATTTCAAATACCAACTAGAGATATTCCCGGTAACTAGTTAACTGGTCGACTAGTCTAAAAGTAAGAACGCACACACACAGACAATGTGAGATTAAATGTGGTTAATGTTATCTGTGCTAGCAGATGCAAGTCAATGTCCACACGCCTACACTAAATGTGCCAGTTTACTTTGACACAGCCAACATACAACCATTTATTTTCTATATCAAAGTACTGCAGAACTCCACTTGTTCATGCAGCTGTTTTCTGCTTACTTTTCAACTTGCTTGTTTACAACCTCCCATCAAAGAAAGACCGTTATCTGTCGGGCTGCAACCCCAGCAACTGGCATTGTAACCTCATAGAACAAACAGGGTACTGCCATTGTGTATTAATAAGTAAGAATAACTTGTTTAACTGACTAGTATTTGGTGCCGACTAGCGCAGGCAACAACGTTCATACATCTAGCTGATTTGTGCGCATCCCTCCAATGTACAAGTAATCCCTGTGAGCCAAAAGCTCAGACTGTTCTAAATGCTCTGTTTCACACAGTTTCTTCTACTCTTGGCTCTGGATGATGTTACTGAAAGGGGATATTCCTAATATGGTCATCTCAGGCTCTCCACCGTTGCTGTTTGCACAGCAGTCCCCCCCGTTTAAATCTTCTGTTTGCAAGGCGGTACAACTGCTTGTTGCAGGCAGAGGATGAACTGAGCGAGTGCACCATGACCATCATGGTGTATAATAATAAATAATTATGAATCATGCAAAGCTAATCTAGTAGAGTCCAAGAATAAAAATGTGGATAACACAGCCACTTTAAACAAAAACCATTATGAAGGCGGGGGAGATTTGACTATTGTTATCACTAAATGTGTGTTTATCACATTGCTCTTTCGATTTTCTACAACATCAAAACAACATACTGTATACAGGACCTGATGCAACTTATTTTTACCACTTGAGGTTAGCACCCATGTATGAATATATAACAAAGAGGCTTTCAGCAGTACAAAGCCCACTGCCCACCAGCTTCACTTCCTATACAACCAAAAGAGGTCATGCAGGAACAGTGAATCATGTAAGAGAAGTAGCTTCCTGTACTTCAAAACATTATTTTTACCTCCACAAGCAATGCTAAAATGGGGCTACAGTTTCTATGGCTTCACCCCTGTCTGCCTGTCAGCGTGAAAATAAGATTTAATAAGATTTATTCAGCAGATAGTTCTGGCCTCAAGGATTTGGTAAGGTAAGGATTTAGGATCTAGGATTCCTGCCATTAGATTATTACCATATATTACTCTTATGTATTATGCTGTTCCCAACCGCATTGCCAAAGATAAACATTAACATTGGATGATTCTGTAAACTGAAAACACTGGGTCATGCTCAATGCCAATATTATTTAAATTCTTGCTTTCTGCAATATCAGTGGTTCAGGTATCATTTTGATTGGGGATAATAAGACACAAACATGAAGTGCAGATCTGCGACAGAAGGCAAACTATATCTTTTACATGAAAATATGACTTGCTGCATGCCCATCCACAATCACAACTTCCACATTTCTATTTCTGCCTGCTCACATCTAGTCCGATCATGTACGATGCACTTTCAAAAGAACTGCATTATGTGCCTATTATAAAATTAGATAGAAGATGAAACAATCAAATTTAAACCAGGGATTTCTGGTCTGTATCTAAATGTAGAGGTTGTTAATGGTACCACATGCTTTACAGCAGGATTAAATTACATGCATTCCATACAAATGTGACCCTTCTGCACATCTTGGATTTACAGTCTGTAGCATTTAATATGCTACAAGATAGAGTTGCTACAGTTGTAATCATAAATGCTGGGACGGCTTTAGTGTTTCCTTTTTCAGCGTAACAAAGATAAAAGTGCAGGGAAGTTCTGCTATCAGTGTCTTGCAGTTGCTCTAGTGTCTCATGGACGGTCACTGGAGCAACTACCAGCTGGCCACAAGTTCACTGAGCGTTATTTGTAGTGACTGGAATCAAAATGCAGCCAAGGAAATATGTGAGTATAAAATATCTGACAGTCTTGTAATCTGACAGTCTTCAGACAATAAAAACTCTAAGTACAGAAAGTACTCAAGTACTTGTTGTTTCAGACTCATCTTAAAATATGAAAACTGTCCAAGTGCACACAACGGCCACTTCATTCAGCTGTTCAACTGCTTGTTTACCCAAATATCTAATCAGCCAATCACATGGCAGAGACTCAATGCATTTAGGCATGTAGACATGGTCAAGACAACCTGCTGAAGTTCAAACTGAGCATCCAAATGGGGAAGAAAGGTGATTTAAGTGACTTTGAACGTGGCATGGTTGTTAGTGCCAGATGGGCTGGTCTGAATATTTCAGAAACTGTTGATCTGCTGGGATTTTCCCACACAGCCATCTCTAGGGTTTACAGAAGATGGTCAGAAAAAGAGAAAATATCCAGTGAGCAGCAGTTCTCTGGGTGAAAATACCTTGTTGATATCAGAGGTCAGAGGAGAATGGCCAGACTGCTTCGAGCTGACAGGAAGGCAACAGTAACTCAAATAACCACTCGTTACAACTAGCGTATGCAGAAGAACATCTCTGAATACACAACACATTAAACCTTGAAGCAGATGGGCTACAGCAGCAGAAGACCACAGTGGGTGGCACTCCTGCCGGCTAAGAACAGGAAACTGAACATACAATCACCAAAATTGTACAATTGAAGATTGGAAAAATGTCACCTGGTCTGATGAGTCTTGAATTCTACTGCGACATTCTGATGGTAGGGTCAGAATTTGACGCAACAACATGGCAGCATGGATCCTGCCTTGTATCAACAGTTCAGGCCGCTGGTGGTGTAATTGTATGGGGGATATTTTCTTGGCACACTTTGGGCCCCTTAGTACCAACTGAGCATTGTTTAAACATCACAGCCCACCTCAGTATTACTGCTGACCATGTCCATCCCTTTATGAACACAGTGTACCCATCTTCTGATGGCTGCCTTCAACAGGATAACCTGCCATACCAGAAATGACCTCAAACTGGTTTCTTGAACATGACAATGACCTCCACAATCACCAGACCTCAATCCAACAGAGTACCTTTGGGATGTGGTGGAACGGGAGATTCACATCATGGATGCGCAGCAGACAAATGTGCAGCAACCATCATGTCAATATGGACCAACATCTCTGAGGAATGTTTCCAGCACCATGTTGAATCTCTGCCACAAAGAATTAAGGCAGTTCTGAAGGCAAAAGGGGGTCCAACCCAGTACTAGTGTACCAAGTGGCATCATGGATCAACGTATGGAAATCCAGGTTTCGTGCTCCAGTGATCTACATGAATTTTTGGTGATTATAACAAGCTTTAAAGTAATGATGCATGATTCTCCACATACAAAACTGGAAATGTGAGGACATTAATACACAAGAACTGACACTTCAAACCAGCTTAAGAGCTTTAATTCCACTGATGACACTTGCTGTTTTCTAAAAATTACAAAAAGAAATCTCCTGTGTGTACAGTGCCCTGACATTACTAAAAACTTGCTACTTCCTAAATGTCATGCATAATAAGTTCTTATAATTTAAATGTTATATTTGAAATTGATTTTCTAAGCTGACATGCCAACAGTCAGAGTAACTGCCAAGGCCTCCTACGAAAAATAAGGTGCCTAGAGAACACATGGTCAGGACGATAAATAAATGTCCACGAAAATTATGTTAGCTCCACAGAAAGCATGCCTTCAAAGTCACTCACCCCCAACAGCTTCCAATATAAAGGTGTGTGTGACTATCTTTGCCATGAAGGAGAGGTGAAGTGTGGCAGCAAGAGAAGGACAGGGTACAATCAATGGGTCTTTCCTAGAATAAGAGAGATGTGGACCAAATGGAAAAAATAATAAAAGGGAAATGCATTATTGATCAGCAACAGCTTATCAGTGTTTTTATGACAGAAAACCAACCTGGACGGTGCAGCAGCTATGATGAGGTGAGGGGCGAGCAGAGACACGGAATAATGGACAACCTCTGTCAAACTACCCCCAAAGCCCACGTCTTTGTTCCTGAACAAGACTTCCTCAGTGAGCCAAGCCACATCACGACACAGAACAGATGTACTCACACCCTGCGGAGGAGAGAAGAAGGAAGAGAAATCTAATTCCAAAAATCAAACATGAACATTAACCATCTGCTGACATTAGTTAGAGACTTGTGGGTATGACTCAGAAAATTACTGTCACACTCTACTACACTAGCACGAAAAACCAATTCTGTTTATGAGCCGCATGGAGTATTGATGGATCCTTAGAGGGGCAGCGGCAGATTTTAACACTCACAGCACCAAGGGGAAATTTGCTTGTATCAATACAGGAACTGATGCACGAACCTTGCGGTGTTTGTACAACAAGAGACTGGACATGAGACTGGTGGGCATCACAGCCATGCAGGAAGTTGCAGCTAGATGCACACACATACAAACACACACACACAGATTATGCAGCACAATTTGCATACCATTAAAAGAACAGCTTTTGAAGACTCATTTACTATTCAGCAGGGAAGATAATCCTGGACTTACAGAAGATGAGGTGGAGGATGATGGCAATGCTGAGGTTTCTCTCTGACTGATTTGGCTCTTCAAGTTCACATGCATAATGAGAAGAAGGCAGGAGCCACGACATCCTCCTCTGCCCGAATGCACTGCCAGTGCTTAAAAGAAAAAAAGGGGATGAAAAGAGAAGAATATCAGCATAAATTTAGAGTTTCTTTTATTATTATACAAGAGACATCATAAAAGAGAGACTTGGGGCTCAAAGTATCCTGTGTAGAAATGTATAGAAGAGTTCTGTAATTGCAGAGAAAGCTGCTGCCTTGCCCCTGACGCCAAAGAGACAATCAACAGCTAAAATGGGAAACATACGAGCCAATCATCTTGTTGTGCTGACAAAGTAGAAGTTCGTGACAGTTTCAACTGTTTGGTGGCAGGTACATCTCTCTACTCGTTATTGCAGTAAAGATGAAGGTAATGGTACTTTTTACTTTTCCATACTGTATCCTTAATTTGAATGAATATGGATTTTGTTCAGTGCTCTGGCAGCAGGAGCCAGAGATGCTGATCACATGGACTGCTCTGGACTGAGATGTTAATGAATCCACTGAAATTAATGTTAAGGCTCCTCATTCATTTAGAATGGGGAGCCTTTAGATTTAGGCTTCAAAATAACTGAAGCCTAAAAATAACTTAGAGATGTTGCCAAGAAGGCTACGAATGGCAAGACTTGCTTCTAGAGGGGCTTTGCTTACACTTTCTTAAGGTATAACTCATGAAAATGTCATTTAATGCTATTTACATGACACATAATTATGTCATGTCAATAAGGTGACTATTCATTAGTCATTTCATATATTTACATACGTCTCTATGCACTGGATCTTAGGAAACAAGGCATGCATACAATAAATTAGTTTAATCTCTGATAACAGCCGTTTTTTAGGGATTTATGACCAATAATTGTATGGAGCCAGAAAACGTATTCAGGCCTTATAATGCTTATTTATTAAAGCTATTTGTTATAAAAAAAATATTTTTACCTGCTGTAACAGAAGAATTTCCTAGCTTTGGGGAAACTAAAATATAGCTTTTCTTCTCTTAATGAAGATGAGACAGCCTATTAACTGTAAATGAGCTTACCAACATTACTAATAGGTCTAAATATATAAAATCTTTTACCACATGTGACTGCAGTGGGCTATTTATGATTATCTGGTGCTTTAGCATTGCATTTTCATTATATTAATACGCTGTCTTTGTTGGAGTTATTAAATGATAGAAATGAAAAAATGAAAAAAATATTTACTTATTATTTGCTTGACTGCTAATAAAATAGAACAATTGTGAAGTGGAAGAAAAATATCTTTTAGCATGTTTAGGCCTACTTTGAAACAGAGTAGCTATAAGTAGCCTACAATGATAATAAATAAAACATATAGCAGACTAAGAGCTTTAAAAAGAGTAAAATAGTACACGTAAAACAAACTGACCAGTTTCAGTTTAATTTTTACCTAAAGTCCAGCTCCAGATCAAGCATACCGGTAAGCCAGCGGCACTAGTGGTGAAAGCAAACCAATCTGTCCATGAACTCTTACATTTTTTTTATTAGGATGAGACATTTATGTGTACACAGCCACGCAAACCACCACTCTTGAGAGGATAAATTAAGAGGATACACTATGCAGTTTTGGCAATGCCACAGGGAGCCACTGAAGATGGGCAAAAGAGCCTTGTGTTGCTCGAGAGCTGCAGGTTTGGGACCCCTGGCCAAGCCATTCACTGTTCTGTATTTTTAATCCATATAAGAGCTGCATCACATTAAAGTTGTTCAACTGGCAAAACGTGGAGTAGCTTTTATTGTGAAGCAGCCCCTACACTCAGCATGTGACAGTTTATCTAAAACAAGTCTACAAAACAAGATGATCACCATTTCTGGCTTTTTATCCTTTTAAATAATTTAAGGAAGAAGGAATTATCTAGCTATCTATCCATCCATCCATCTACAGTGCCTTGAAAAAGTATTCATACCCCTTGAACTGTTCCACATTTTGTCACGTTACAACCACAAACTTAAATGTATTTTATTGGGATTTTATGTGATAGACCAACACGAAGTAGCGCAAAATTGTGAAGTGGAAGGAAATACATGGTGTTCAAAGTTTTTTACAAATAACAAAATGAAAAGTGTGGCGTGCATTAGTAGTTAGCCCCCCCTGAGTCAATACTTTGTCGAATCACCTTTCGCTGCAATTACAGCTGCAAGTCTTTTGAGGTATGTCTCTACCAGCTTTGCACATTTAGACATTCTTCCTTTCAAAATAGCTCCAGTTCATTCAGATTGGATGGAGAGCGTCTGTGAGCAGCAATTTTCAAGTCCTGCCACAGATTCTCAATAGGATTTAGGTCTGGACTTTGACTGGGCCATTCTAACACGTGTTAGACACATATGCTTTGATCTAAATCATTCCATTGTAGCTCTGGCTGTATGTTTAGGGTCGTTGTCCTGCTGGAAGGTGAACCTCCGCCCCAGTCTCAAGTCTTTTGCAGCCTCTAACAGGTTTTCTTCCAGGACTGCCCTGTATTTAGCTCCATCCATCTTCCCATCAACTCTGACCAGCTTCCCTGTCCCTGCTGAAGAAAAGCATCCCCACTGCATGATGCTACCACCACCATGTTTCACGGTGGGGATGGTGTGTTCATGTTGATGTGCAGTGTTAAGATTTTTGCCACACATAACGTTTTGCATGTAGGCCAGAAAGTTCAATTTTGGTCTCATCTGACCAGAGCACCTTCTTCCACATGTTTGCTGTGTCCCCTACATGGTTTGTGG